>OVAF01001112.1:0-25834 GCA_900406245.1 Odontarrhena argentea | reverse complement strand
TATATATATATATATGTTTATCTTAAGAAAAAGTAGGCGTTTTATTCATTATGTTGTTCCTTATAACATTTGTTTTTCTTCTAGCATAAACAAACATGACTATATATTACAAAGAAGAAAAAGCAAAATACATGTACGCCCCACTTTTGTTAAGCCTCACTTCCAGTGCATGCATTCAAAGGATATTGGCAAAAGGACCGATGTTGAAATTAGCGATGTTGCCGAGAACGGTCCGAACGATACCGACTAGGTTTAGGGGGGCCCTAACGTCACCTCGAGTTGGGAAGACCGAGCAGGTGGCAACAGGGATATTAATGACCTTGACGAAACATGTGGAAGGATCAAACAAGATCGTGTTAAGAAGCCTCACGGGGATTACGAAAGCCCCGGCACGATTAGTCAACACTTGTCCAAGATTGGTGTTAGACCCGGCGCATGTTAGCTGGACAAGGGCGCCCGATAGCGGAGGGCTGTTCCCGATGCGGTTGCCGTCGATGGAACAGAACAAGAAACCGTTAATATTGATGGAAGCGATACGGAGACCGTTGAGTGTGAGTCCATGTGTGAGGGTTGAACATGAGGCTATGACAAGGATGGTAATAAGGAATGTTGTTTGGGATGTCTTCATTTTTCTTTCTTTCTCGTAGGATGGTTGTATTAAGTGTGTTACAAAGAAAGCAAGTATGGAGAGTTTATATAGAATTTCTCCGAGGGGTCTTTCACAATAATATAACATATTTTAGGGTCTATTCTCCAATTAATTGTTGATAGTCGTGCTGTAATATTGTAACTCACCTCACCAATAAATGGCATGGTGAGTGTACTTACATGACGTCGTATATTCACAATTGTTTGTAGTCATGACACAAGGACTACATCTACAAGACACGGCCCTGCCATACTAAATTGTTATAAGTTATTAGTAAATTTAATGATTACACAAAGTTTTTTATAAAGAATTTTCCAACTATTTAAATTCGAAATGAGCATTTTTTATAAATTTCTCAGACTATTTACCTCTGAAATGAACTATTGGCTATTTAACCGACCGATAATCCGCATGAGGTTCCATTTGGAATCCACGTTGCCTTTGACCCATAAAAAAATAGAAACAAAACTCTAAAACCATTCCAGCAACTCTAGGGCTATCGAACTTGCCGGCTTGCAACATGAATTATATTTTAAATTACCAATTTTAAATTTTTTTAAAGTATCAGATTATCGCAGCGTGTAGTTTTTTTTATATATATTTTGTTTTTCCCTCTTGAAGTGTACGGTCCTAACAAGAGAATGGGGAACCATTTTCTTGATGATTCAAATTGATTAAAGGGGATTTGCAAAAGTACCACTTTTCAACAACCATTTTTCAAATGTATCACTTATTTAAGATTTTGGGAAATTCTTTCTATTACATTTTTTATCTCTTACTCTTTTAATTTTACACTTTCACTTTTACACTATTTTAATTTTATATGTTTTGATTTTTTAGTTTTGTTAATTTGTTTTTGGGTTTATGTTTTAGGGTTTGGGTGTAGGGTTTGAGGTTTAAGGTTTAATTGACTTAGGGGTTCTAGGATTTAGTTTGTAGGGGGTGGAACCTATTTTTAGGATTTAGTGTTTAAAACAATTTTTTCTTCAAATTGTATTTTTGAAAGAATAGTGATTAAGAACTGTAAATTTGAAAAAAAGGTGTTAAAAATGTGTTTTTGATATTTTTTCCTAGGATTTTTTAGTCACTATTTTTAAAGTATATCCATTTAAAATAAAATTATCATTTTAAATATTTTAAAATTATCATACTTTCACATATCCAAACATTCCAATATCGAATAAAAATCAAACCGAACCGACAAACTGAATGCCCTGACCTAAATTCACAAGTTTCCAATTTGGTGTCATTGACATTTATCCCTCATTTCACAACTTACTACTACTCTCTTTTTTTGTTATTGTTTTTGTGAATCATGACATCGCTAAAAAAATACATGTTTTATTCATGAAGTTGTTGGTGAATAGACTGATAGTACATTACTTGCAACGTTTGTTTTAGTCTTCAGTTCATTCAAATGATAGAGTTAACGAAAGGGCCAGTAGTGAAATTAGCCATATTACCAACAACAGTCTGAACGATATTAGCAAGGTTGATGGAGGCCGTGAGGGCACCATCAGGCGGGAAAACCGAGCAGGTAGATACAGGGAGATCAAGCTTGACGAAACACGTGGAAGGATCAAAGAAGACTGTGTCAAGAAGCCTCACGGCGATGGTGAAGACTCCGACAAGATTGGTCAAAGCTTCATCAAGATCGATGTTCGAGCCGGCGCATGCTAGCTGGACAATGATGCCGGATAAAGGAGGGCTGTTTCCGATGAGGTTACCGTCAAGGGAACAGAACAAAACACCGTTAACTCTGACGGAGCTGATACGGAGACCGTTAAGTGTGAGTCCGTGTGTGAGGGAGGGAAGTGAAGCTAGGAAGAGGATGGAGATAGCTAGGAAAGTTGTGTGGTATATGTTCATTATGATGTTCTAAATGTTATTCTTAAGTGTGTGTTTTAGAGGATGCAACTATATATATATATATATATGGGGAGCTTATACTATATAGAATGTTGGGAAATATACTAATTATATGTTAATCAGTGAGGTTGTGACTGACAAAAAAAAAGTGCTGACTTGTTCATCTTTCATTGTTCGATCAACGAAAACTGAATAAACTACTATTAAGTTGACTACATTTAGTCGTTAACATTTTCTGATTTAGATAACCATGAAAGCATGAGAGTAATTTTTTTTTTTTTTTTTTTTGGTGTGCAAAGCATGAGAGTAATTAATTACTTAATGTTTCCAAAATTTTAGGTAAAGTGATAACTAAAGGTTTAGGAAATGACGATATTGCAAAAGTCTTTGCACTTATTGTATTTTATTGTTAGTTTTAGTTTCCAAAAAGAGAAAAAAGAGTCAATGAATAGTGAGTAGTTGAATACAAACTAGATAAAATAAATAAATGGGAATTTTGGAAAACTTACTTGTTTTTTCCATACACACTATCGGTTTCACTTAAATTTTTTTTAAGAGATTTATTTTTATGTTAGATGTTTTTTTATCTGTTTGAATTATTTAGGCTGATTTATCATTGTTGAACTTCTTGACAAAAAGAAGGGTACTTTCACTGTCAAGATATATATAAATATATATTACCCTGTTAATTTCTTACAAATGATTAATCTCTTCATAACAAAACACTAACAGTCTAACACTCTTTAACACATTCTTTAAGAAAAAAAACAAACATTTACAGCTCAGGTAACATATCAAAAATGGTTCAGAGTATTTTTTTGTTCTAACCTACTTTTTTGAAATAACCTAATCAAGTTGTGGCTACCTTAATCTTATGTAGTAACCTAATTAGTTGAAATTGTCTCATTTCCAACTCCTAATGTTCCACAATTTCACTGGCTTCATTTTTTTTTTTTTTTAATTTCACTGGCTTTGGTAAGTTATTTAGTTTTCTATTTGCCTTACTCAACAAAATCTCAACAGTTAATAATTATTACAATTTAAGTGTAGGATACATACTATTCCATTTACCAATTAATGTGACAAACGAATTCGTAATAATTAATTAGTAGTAACTTACCTACAAATTCTTTTCATATTAGATTTGTGTCAAACTAGCTCTGAATAGAGATTGGTCAGCTACAAAAACAATTATTTTTCCAATTTATGTCACGTTTGAAGTCATTGATAAGTTGGTTCTTAGATATCGCTAAGAGTTTCAAAGTTGTACATGTTAATTATAATCCGGGGGTTTAAGTTTCACCGATTTTGTATTCTATCATGTTTAATAAATTTTTCTAGATGAGAAAATGTGTTTGGCCTTATGCCTTAGTATTTATATATTTTTTAATTTTTAAAAGAAATTTTAAAGCACTTCCACTAGACATTTTTAAGGGAGTGTCTTCAACATTAAATGGTAATTTATTAAATGGATTTGGGTAAATGAAAGACCTCAATTCCAAATTGCCTGAAAGTAGACAATGTGAAAGTAAACAATGTGAGACACTTTAGACATGAGATCTCCCATTTAAGACCCCCAATGCATTAAAAATTATCATTCAATGTTTAAGACACCCTTAAACCTTTAAATGTAATAAAATAATGGTTGGAGAGTCTTAATTCTTAAATGAACAAATGGTTGGAGAGTCTTAAGCTCAATATATATATATATATATGAATATATTAAGAAAACGTAGGCGTTTTATTTATTAAGTTGTTCCTAACATTTGTTTTTCCTCCAGCATAAACAAACATAACTATATTACAAAGTACTTTTGTTAAGTCTCGCTTCCAGTTCATTCAAAGGACAGTGTGGACAAAAGGAAGGACGTCGAAAATAGCGATGTTGCCGAGAACGGTCTGAACGATATTGACAAGTCTAATGGAGCCCGTGAGGGCACCCTGAGGCGGTAAAGCCAAGCAGGTGGCAATAGGGAGATTGACCTTGACGTAACATGTGGAAGGATCAAAGAGGATCGTGTCAAGAAGACTCACGGCGGCTGTGTAAAATCCTACAGTATTAGTCAACACTTGTGCAAGATTGGTGTTAGACCCGGCGCATGATAGCTGAACAAGGGCGCCCGGTAGCGGAGGGCTGTTCCCGAAGCGGTTGCCGTCAACGGAACAGAACAAGAAACCGCGAACGCTCACGGACGCGATACGGAGACCGTTGAGTGTGAGTCCATGTGTGAGGGGTGAAGATGAGGCTATGACAAGGATGGTGATGATAAGGAAAGTTGTGTGGGATGTCTTCATTTCTTTTTTCTTTCTTTCTTGTATGATGGTTATGCTTAAGTGTGTTACAAAGAAAGCAATTATGGAGGCTTTATATAGAATGTTGTGTGAGGGGGTATTTCACAATAATATAACATATTAGGGTCTGTTTTCCAATTAATTGTTGATCATACGTAGTGGTGTAATATATATAGTAACTCACATCACGAATTAATGGCATGGCGAGTGTACTTACATGACGTCCTATGTATATTCTCAATTGTGTGTTCTCATGAAATAAGGACTAGAATTAGACAGAACAAGGTTTTCTTCGGTTAATAGAATGTGAAGGATTGAAGCAACTACAACAAAGAACGAAAGAGAAAATAAGAGCTAACAAAAAAAAAAAAAGATAAAAAAGAAGAGTTGTATTGGCCCGTCTCAACTAAATTTTGGACATTGTGGCTAAGCAAGAAAAAAAAAATTGGATAAATATATATATACTTCTATAAATAAATTTGAATGTTTTTTTTATAATTTTTATTAAATTTGAACTCTAAATCTATTAACAAAAGAAAAAAATTAAGGGAACCCAATGTAAAACCACTAGCTATCGAATAGAGTCGGCCCTGTCAGAGTAAGTTGTCATAAGTTATTAGTAAATTTAATGATTACACAAAGTTTTTATAAAGAATTTTCCAACTGAATGAGTATTTTTAATAAATTCTCAGACTATTTAACTCTGAAATGAACTAATGCCTTTAACCGACCGATAATCCGCATGAGGTTCCATTTGGAATCCACGTTGCCTTTAACCCATAAAAAAATAGAACCAAAACTCAAAAACCATCAACTCTGGCTAGTGATCGAACTTGCCGGTTTGCGATGTGAATTATATTTTTAAATTTTTTTAAGAATCAGATTATCGGAGCCTACAATTTTTTTGTACTTTGTTTTTCCCTCTTGAAGTGTACTGTCCTAACAAGAGAATGCATGGGGAACCATTTCTGGCTGACCTTAGATTGTTTAAATATATTGTTATATAGCTGGACATATAACCGTTTTACGTAAGGCAGAGCCAACCGATCAAACACGTATATGCTTTCTAATCCATGATCTCCGGGTTCTCTGGCTAGTAGCCAAAGTAGTCTGTCTCTTCTAAAAAATTACAATTATGATGAAATATTTAGGCAGGAAGAGTACGTATGTAATTTGTAGCAAAGTTTATTATTCTTTAAATAATTTAGCACCGGGTATTCATATCCCCCTTGGCAAAGAGCTTTCAGGAATACCACCATGCATTCAAGGTGAAGCTCACTGACCGACCAAGTATGAGCGTTAGATTCCCAAAATCCCACGGTTTAAGAATTAAGATTTATACTAATTTAAACTCGAAAAAAAAGATTTATGCTAATGAAGTTTATATATCAGACATCAAAAATTTTATGCGTACTTTGTAAGAAAAGATGGTATAACCAAAAGTAATTAAATCAAAATCTCACAGTAGAGATTAATGATGTAAGAAATAAGAAATAGTATATCATAATTAAAGGTCCGAGGTAAATGTGACGATGTAGTTCACCTCGAAAGAAATAGTGATATATGAGAACAGAATATTTTTCTCCATTAGTATACTTACCTAAATATTTATCAAAACATGTATATCTAGGTAATTAACTCATAAAAGAATGGAAAGAAACTAGAACAACCCAAATTTTATTAAGAAATACTTTGCCGAGTAAATTATAGTAGAGTAGTAACTTTTTAATGTCCAAACTGTCTTTGTAATCCTTTGTTAATAATTTTTTTTTTTTTTTAAATGCCTTTATTATATTTTTCACTTTAACACGGATTTGCATTTATTTACTATTTTACCACTATTTTATATTTAAATAACTCTAACGCACAATTGATGGCAGACTTTCTACCTACTGGCAAACTTATTTTTACACAATCTATTTCGATTTTTCTGCAGATTTATATATGTGATAGATTTTTTACAATAAATCTGTCACATGAGGTGATTAATTTATTTTTATGTGATATGTAGAATTGTTTTGGACGCTATAATTTTTTTTACAAAACTTCAATTACGACATGACATAGTTTTATATTTATGACATATTTCTATTTGAGAGATCAAAATTTCTCGGAGATTTTATTTTTGTGGCAGATTTGTATGCTCTTTTGGTGGCAGGTTTACTAATTTCGGATCTTTTTGACAAAAGATTTAGGTCTGGTCGATGGCAAAACAGTTTTATTTGGTTCAAAAATTTAATAACTAGAATAACATTTCACATGGTAGCAGATTTTTCAACACGTTATGACTAATTTATTATTCGTATTTGTTTGTTCATTGTTTGATGACGGACATGTGTTGTCCATGATGACATAACAAATTTATTTGTTACAAGAATAACATTTTCTTTGACGACAGATTTATTTGTGACAGATTTATATAATTATGTGGTGATAGATTTTAATTTGGTCGACGACAAATTTATAGAATCACACTAAATCGATTTTCCCGAACTAAACTGGAAATTAAATTTTGGGTTGTTGATTGCTTTTCTCAACATGAGCACCATATTAGACGTTCATAGCTGTTTTTGAGAAAAAAATACATATTTTCTCTTGATCCCTTATCAACATTCATATTTCTTCATAAATCTAATTCATAATTTCTATCTTTCTATGAGTTTGATTTATTATTAGGAACATTAGATTCATTTTCTTCATCTTCTAATCGATGAAATTATTTTTGTATGTGCTCAATGGAGAATGGAGAAAAAACAAATGGATANTTTTTTTTTTTTTTTTTTTTTTTTTTTTTTTTTTTTTTTTTTTTTTTTTTTTATGTATGGTTATGTTTATGTATGGTTTACTATATATATGTTGTGTAAAATATTATTAACTTCTTGGGAAAATATCACTAATACACTTTTTAACTAATTTCTTTCAAAAATATACTTTTTGGTTACCATTCTTTCAAAACTACACTTTGAAGTAAAATTGTGTTAAATACCACTTATCATTCTTAAATCCTAGACCCTATCACTCAAATTCAGTTTTATTTATAGAGTTTTAGGGTTTATAATGGTGGTTTTAGGGTTTTTAACCAACATTTTAAATCCTAAAAATAGGTTCCACCCCTACAAACTAAACCCTAGAAATACTAAGTTAATAAAACCCTAGACCAAACCTACACCCTAAATCCTAAACCCAAAGCCTAAATCCAAACCCTAAATACAAAATCCTAAACCCAATTAACAAAGTTAAAAGAGTCTAAACACATAAATTTTAAAAAATGTAAAAGTGAAGGTGTAAAAATGAACGATAACCAATTAAAAAGTGTATTTGGAATAATTTCCCTAACTTCTATATGTGGAGGGTTTAAATGTTAATTATAATAAAAATAATTATATATGTAAAAGTTGCACACAAGTAAATATAAACAACTGATAAATTTTTTTAGATATTTTATGTTATTTTAGTAACACTTATTTTAGAAATGTTATTGTAATGACTTTTGAATCAATTTTGTGTAATTTCTATAAAAAAAATACAAATATTTATATCAAAGTCGTAATCTAGTAGTTATAAAACTTAAATTGCTAATTAAACCTTGAAAAAAAGACATAGAAGCTGGGACTGATGTAGACACTTTCACGTTTAAGTCTAAAATATCAGGTGCTAGAAAATTGAAAAAAAAAAAAAAAAAGTAAAGGCAAAAAGAACACTCTACACTTGACCAAAGAGCTGTAAATAAAACGACAAAAGAAGAAACCGAGAACCAAATCCATGGCGGTCTCCGTTCCGATTCTCGCCGTCGTCACTTCCCTCCACCTCCTCGCTTTCGTCTTTGCCTTCGGCGCTGAGCGTCGCCGTAGCACCGTACCATTCCATCTTCTTTCTCTCTCTTTCTAATTTTTGCTTTTCTGTTTTCTCGATTTAGAATCTTTTCTTGATTTGTAGGCCAAGGCGGTGCCGGACGAGTACGACGACAAGACTTTCTGTATGTACGGAACCGAAGCGTCCACGGTGTACGGTTTGTCGGCGTTTGGGTTGTTGCTTGTTAGCCAGGCTGTGGTTAACGGCGTTACTAAGTGTCTCTGCTTCGGGAAGGGTCTTGTCACTGGTACTTCTTACACAGTCTGGGCTATTGTCTTCTTCGTTGTCTCTTGGTAATATTTGTACCCTTTCCTCTTTTTATTTGATTCATCAGTTGTGGTTGAGTTTAAGTAGATTTGGCCTACCAAGGATTGATGTTGTGCTTTTTGAGTGCTATGGCTTGATTTTGGCCTTCTATTGTATCTGTTGATAGGGTAGTTTCTGATTTGATTCTATACTTGTGGGTTTTGAATTCTAAAGTTCAAAAGATAGTTTTTTCCTCTTCATTAGGCAGCTTGATTGGATATACTCTTGTGGGTATTGTGAGCTTGAATTGTGCAGATTACTAAGGATTTTAAGTTTGGTAATGTGAGTAGTCATTTTTTCTGCCGAATTAAGTTGTTAGCTTCGAGGTCCTTAATTCTCATACTTGTGAATTGTGAATATCTCCATTGATAGTTGTATGTCGATCATTACTGCAACTGGACACCCCATATGGGAATTAGTTCCTAGGTAGGGGTTTTTATTACTTTCTCAATTTGTGCTCTAACCAAACTATGTGGACTCTGTGAGAAGCGACCTTACAAAAGTAAAGAGGAGTTGCTTGGTCTCTATGTATGGATAATATTTTTGAAATCATTTGTGGTTTGGATGTAAAAACTTGCAGGGTAAGCTTTCTGGGTGCTGAGGGGTGCTTATTGGCTGGATCAGTCAGAAACGCGTACCACACCAAAAGTCAAGGCATCTACAAAGAAAAAGAGCTCTCGTGTGCCGTCTTACCCGTTGGGGTCTTTGCCGCCGGAGCTGCTCTGACTCTCATGTCTTTGATTGCAACCATTCTTTACTACTTGGCTCATTCTAAGGCTGATACTGGTGGATGGGAGAAACATCAGAATGATGGCATCAGTATGGCTAGTCCTGCAGAGGCTCCAAAGCAACAGAACACTGAGTTCAACAAGGTTTAACCAACTTCTGTTTGGTCTTGTCATAGCTATGCTTTTAAGACGGGGTAAACTATAAACACGTAGTTTGGTAATTGTTCATATAAACTTGTATCCTAAGATGTAATGTTGGCTTATGTATGTCTGTCTCGGAGGTATTTGGATTGGCACATCATTATGTTAAGCCTCCCACTTGACCCTGGTCTGGTTCGGAGTGAGGCTACACCTGAATTTTTTTCTTAGTCGCTTGGTCCACACATGTTTCATTAAATCTGGGCTTAAACAAGAAAAGCAATAAAGCAATCAGGGCTCACAATGGGCTCCGTCCCGCCTGTTCGGCCCATTATTAGGCACCATGAAAATATTCCTAACCCTCTCAACTCAGAATATACTTGCATGAGAAAGGCGTTAGCAAAGAGCTATGGTCAAAATGTTGATAACTTTTTGGAATACATTTTCGATCATCTCTTCACGTAATGAACGATTCTCGAGTAGATATACAAATAATTAATCCATACAATAATAATAAGAGGGTGAGTTTTGCAAAATGCAAAAGCTATTCCTTTCCCTTTTCCTAAAATCGCTTTCTTCTTTGTGAAACCAAGAACAAAAAACATATCTCATGGAGTTGGAGAATATATATATATACAAACCTTGAATCGTTGAAGCTTAGCTAACAGAAAGGTACAGTTATTTAATAACCCAAAACCAAAAACAGTTATGCCGATTTATGGATATGAATTAGATGAGCATAGAGCTTCTTCATCAAGAAGACGAAGATCTCTATACCACAATCTAGGAGGAGGACGCTGTAACATATATCTTTATATTTATATTTACCATCTATATATATACATGTGTGGTTTAATATTTCCATCTGAAGTATTTGGTTTTGAAATGTTGTAGTTGCGGATATAATATTCTGGAAGAACAAGAAAGAATCAGGAACAATCTTGGCAGTGGTCACATTGATATGGTTCTTGTTCGAAGTGGTCGAATATCCTTTCATTACTTTCCTCTGTCAGATCCTCTTGGTTTCCATCTTCATCTTCCTCATTTGGTCTTACGTTGGCTCTTCCCAAATAATCCAGCGGTAAAAATTACAAACACTCAATTCTTATACTCTCTCTGTTTCAAATTAAGTGTCGTTCTAGACTTAATTTTTGTTTCAAGTATTAGTTGTCATTTTCGTTTTTCAATGTTACTTTTGTTATTAAATACCGAATTTAACCCCAAATTTGATCAAAAATATGAATTTTTAAGGGTGAAAAACTTTAGAACGACAATTAGTTTAAAACGGGGGTGTAAAATTTATCAAATGTAACTCTAACAGAACACCGCATTCCATGCAGGAAGCCACCTAGTATTAATGATCTAAAGGTTTCAGAATCGACTTGGAGATTCTTGTTCACCAAGATCAACTGGTTCATCATCAACTTGTATGATATTTCAAGTGGAAAAGACTTCAGACTCCTAGTTCTGGTAAACAAAAATCAACATAAAACAAACTGATTTTCATTATGAATAGATCAATGGTAATACTGTATTTTCAGAACATGATTCTGCTAGTTTTCATTATTAAATGGTTTTCATTATTTTTATAACGTTTTTGAAAAGTGATTTTAATTATATCTATTTAATGAGAAAGTTAAAAATGTAGCTAGAAAAAACTCTACGAAAATTAGTTTCCACCATGTTATGACTATCTACAAAAAAATCTATAAATTCAGTTTGTTTATCTATTCCCACATTCAATTATTTTGTTAGTCCAGTACAACTTTTCACATTTTTAGAGCATGGTTCCGCCAAATTTCCATTGTTAAAAAAATTTCACTAGAGAAAACTTTTTTGAGAAAAATCTATTAAATTCAGTTTGTTTACTTATTTCAACATTCCTAAAATTTTCCGGATTAAAAACTTGGGTCTTATTCTGTTTCAGGCTGTTGTTTCCCTATGGATATTATCAGTGGTTGGAAACTATTTCAGCTCTCTAACTCTGTTATACATCGGTGAGTCTTTTATATTATATAGAGGCTAGGGACTTTGCTATTCCTAAATGAGTTTAACAAAAAAAAAATTAATAGTCGACCAAAAAAAAAAATTTAATATCACGTAGATTAGCATATCGTGGGAATAAGGTAGCATAAAATTTAGAAACTCCTGCTATTAAAGGAAACAAAAAACGCATTCAATTATTAAACCAACTTGTTTACAATTTTTGGCTTTTTGCCATCAGTTGCATATCATCATTTGTTGATACTGCACTCTACAGTTTAGGTGGATTGGTAAAATATTGGTTAGAGATATTAGATATACATTTGTTAAGGTCTTCTTCTTTCTGGTTAAATATGTTTATTTTTGTTAAGAATATGTCTTTATTACAATATTTTTTGTGGTGTGTTATTTCTGGTGAAGTATTTGTCGGTCTCGAGACAATACCAATGTTGTATGAGCAATACGAAGAAGAGCTAAGTTATGCAGCAAGTAAAAGCGGGAGGAACATGAAGAAACTCTTCAACAACTTCAACTCCAAAGTCATTAACAAGATCCCTAAAGCTCATGGTAAAACGAGGAGGCATATGTAACCTTCTGAATTTGCATGTGTTACATATTAAAACTTATAATAAGCCTTTGTTAATGTAACTAAATCGTGAATGTTCTCGAGGAATTCATGATTTACTGGGTGTATATTTTTATTCTTATAGGCATGTCTGTTTCAATTAAATTATGGATCATGTATCTAAGCAAAAAATCTGGACTAATATACATACTTCTATACATTTAGGCTATTTTTTAATTTAATTTTTTAAATTAAGACACTAAATCTATTAGAAAAAAAAGAAAAGAAAATTAGCACGGTGCAAAAGCTAAGCACCCCAAAGCCCACTGGTAGAGACTCTCAAAGATCTGATTTCCCTTGAACATATTACTTTGGAGTCTTTAGCTTTATGTTAGATTAAATTCGGACTCATGTGAAAGGAAGTGAGAAAGAAAGGAAGATTGAAGAGAAGTTTGGTTAGTTTTTGTTGAGTTCAAAAAGCCTAGAAGTTTTGTAAAGAAAAACTACCTAGAGATAGCTAAGTTGATAGCCAAATAAAAGAAAAAAAAAAAAAAAAGAGAAAAAAGAAAAAGAGTAAAGACAAAAAAAAAGATTAGCTAGTCATTTGTAAAGATTAAAATCTCCAGGTAGCAAAGATTGAGTTTGAAAGGCAAATAATCAATAAGAAGAAGAGAGTGAAAGTTATGTGTGTTGATAAGAATTGGGAAAATGGTAGAATGGAAGAAAGTCTTGTAGCATCAACACATGCATTTCGTGATTACTTTTTGATAATGATTTATGTTTAGTTTGAGATAAGTCAAAAAATATTAACCATTTGCATCTCTTTTCACATTTAACCTTCTCTAATACCTAGCCAAATGAGATTTGATAAATTGTCCATCTTGAGAATCATGCTTTGAAATCTAAAAGAATGTTAAAGGGATGTAGATAGGCATCAAGTATGATCACTTGTAAGGTTTTCTAAGGGAAAAAGATTGGAGTTGCAATGGGTCTAAACTAGCCCAATCAAGGGTTCCAATGGTTAACGGTTAATGTTAGTTCGAATTTGTCTTAGGGTGCTTCAAAAAATTTTCCTTCTTGCTTAGAGTCACAACGATTTCGTACAAGGTAAACCAAAAATTAAATCGATTTTTGGAAATGAGGTTTTTAAGTTTTGTTTAGAGTGAAATAGGAGGTGAAGTTTCGATTATTTGCAATTGTAGGAGGTTCAAAGTTCATGTGTATACAGACATATATGAAAGTTTACAGGGGGAAATAGGTCGTTTTCCCCAACTCTCATCTGTCTTAAGTTTTAAGATTCTTCTTATTTATGTTTGTGAGATTTGCTTATGGTTATTGATTAATTTATTGGATGATTTCTTCGATCTATTTTCATTATGCTTAGTGTAGATTTCATTTGTGTTTTTCCTTTAGCTATGTGGGAGTAGTCTAGTTAGGAAGTGGATGTAGTGATTAGGGAGATTATGACGTGTAACCAATGGTAGATTAGGTTGTGGTTATGATTTCCTTAAGTTTATCTTAGGCTTAGTGCTTATATTGACTTGCGCAACAAAAGATAGATCTTAGGCATTTCATGAGGTCCAAAAGGTGTTCGATGAAATGCTCAAACTAGATTTTGTTTAGCTCTTCTTCCCTAGACATAGACATATGATGTTAGAGTGATTAGTGAACTTAATGAGTTTAATCGTTAATGCTTCTCGATTAGTTTTTTCACATGCGAAAGTTTAGTGAAATATTAAATGATTAAAATAGAGGATTAATACCACATGAGTGGATTAATGCTAGATTAGTGTCTCATGTTCTAGAAAAGGGTATTGTTAGTCCCATATCGCCACTAGATTAGGGTCCATAATTTCCCCAATCATGGAATCCAGATCTTAACACTTATAGTCTTCTTGACCATTTGCATTTCCTTTTATTCATATAATTTTATTGTCTTGTTTCATTATTGCATTTTACATTTCAATTAGTTGTTCTTAGATTTTCAAAACAACCACAAATCATTTGGTTCCCTAAATTTATTGGACTCTTAATCTTAGTGTTTTAATTCATTAACTCCTTGTGGTTCGATACCCTTGTTAGACTACAACAACTACTGTGTTGCGAGTTAAGTATTAAAATTAATTGAGTGTATTCGCATCCCATAGTAGCACATCATATATTTTGAGTCCTACATGAATGTTCGGAGCTAAAGCGGCTAAGACACAACTTCAAACAGGGCTACAAGATCAACCGAGTGGGGGAGCAAGATGATACACCGTTCCATGACTTGGCTCAATATAGACGAACGGCGGGAAAGCTTGTGGTTTCTCATTCGATAACCGATTCCGAAACATTTTCTTCAATAAATTCATTTTTTGGTATTTATTTTTCTATTCTTTTTATTTAAAGACCCGTTCTTAGAACCTGTGATGGGCATGCTCTTCCTTATTAAATTTAAAATTATTTTGCTTACTTAATAGAAAATTATGTTTAGATAACGCAGTGGTGACATATGACAAATGCCGCACACAAAACTGCCAAATTGAGTTTGACCCTAGAGTTACACCAAAGGACAAAATTAAGAGTCATTGCATCTTTGGTGACTTGTGACCCGAAGTTGAGAATTACTCTTTCTTTATCAACTAGGCAACAATTTTCTGAGCTATGCACACAAAACTCCTCAATGGTTAGAGGGGAAATTGTGGCGGTGGCGGAGGCGGCGGGTAGAGGCTTTATCTTATTCTACATGTGGGCAGCAGTTATGGCACTCTGTGTCATTGCCACCGTTATTTTCTCTTGTAGCGACGGAGCGACTAAAGACAAAGAATCTGGAACTAACGACGCCTATGGCTCCACGTGCGCCGCCGGCTGTGGCGGAGGATGTGGAGGTTAAACGGGAAGTAGCTAGTTTTTGTTCTTCTTATTACCAGTATTTAGATACAGAGCATTTTGGCTTCTTGCTTTAATAGAAAGTTGAAGCATAATGCTAATGTGTAGCTTGAGAATGTATTCTGCTTCCTACGTATGATTATCTAATTACATTCTATGCATCAATAAGCTAATTTAGAAATATACGTGCGAGAGCTAAATTTCTGTGTCCGGGGCTTCGCTCTCAATATCTCACTTTGTCTGAGCAAATTAGACAAGTCCATATTATTGATCTAACTCACTCTCAAGGTTATGCAAAACAGAACATAACAGAGGATGAAATGCTTTCACATTCAAAAACTACATATACAGTACTATATCAAGTTTACAACTAGAAGAAAGAGTCCAAAGCTGCTTGGTCTTAAAATCGCGACAAAGCTAAAGCTGATGTTATGGTTGCGTCTGATTACGCGGTGCCCTGTCATCAACCTGTGATGTAGATCAATGACAGAAATCAGAATTGTTGAATAAGGCAAGTTAATTAAAACAGAAGTAGAAAACGGATCAAAACCTGATAAAATTGCGGAATAAAGGGCATATTTTGGTGAGGCATCATTGGGATCCCAGGGGAATAATATCCCCATGGCGACATACATGGTGCTTGAGCTCCATAACATGGTGACATGTAACCTCTAGGTGCTCTGTATGCCATAGACATCATCTGCAAACATAAGACTTCATTAATTCGATTGTGTGGTACGTGTGTCAATTGTCAAACTCAACAAAACATAACTTACTTCTGTCTGATATTTTAAGCGTTTAATGTATTCGATGATGCTTTCAAGCTTCGTTGCAATGTCCGACTGTACATTAAACACACAAGAAGAAGCATTAGCAACTCTAAAAATTGTATTAGTATCCACTATATGTACAAATAAATTAAACCTTTGGACAATTCGGCGTCATCTCCTGCAAAGTATCGACTTTATCTCTAATAAGCTGCCGTCTTTTCTACAAAAAAAAAACGAAACATTTACACAAGTTAGCTTGGGAAGCACGTAAAAAGAAGATGGCAAAAAATAGGAATTGTTGTTACCTTCTCCATCATCACACGATATTCCATTGAACGTTGTCGTTTAGTCTCATGTTTACTCTTGTTGCTATGGTTTCTTGTGTCTCTCTCCTTGTCGAGTTTCGGATCAGAACTACAGATATGCCTTGAGTTTGAGTGAACACCGAAGATCTCTTCCAAAGGGTTCAGTTCATCACGATCTTCTGAAGATAACGAAGAAAGTATCTCGGATAAGGAGTATTCTTCATGAGTAGTAGTACACCCTCTATTTATCTCCATTGGTAATCAACTGAACTCAGAGCTTTGAGTTTTGTGAGAGAGTGAAGAGTGTTATAGCCAAAAGCTATTAAATAGAGAAGATATAATAAGAACCTGTTCCGGTTAGCCCCGTTAGCCCCGGTAGGAACCTGTTTGCATCAATTTAGAGGGAATAAAAGAAGATTTGGTTTTGCTTCTTCCATTGGTTTCTTAAACCTGATGCACAGAAAACATTTGTTGTTATTCTTTTCTTCCACATGTTTAGTCATTCTCGTTCATGAGCAGCTAGCGGTACTTCATTTTTATTTCTTTTTTTCCCTTATCTATATCGTTGCAATAATATAGTATGAAATCTTAATATGTGAATGAATTTTTTAGTTGGAAATTTGCATTATTCTAAAATATAGTACTTATGTTATACAACTTAGAATGTATCTATACGACCATAAATAATATATACATATACTGTAACATTTAATGTTTTGAAAATTAATCCAAAACCCCAATTTAAACGGATCAACCGTTGAAACTGTTTTTTTAACAATAATAATATGTATTAAGCTGAGCTCGAACTCAGACAGTGTCACAATAACGGTACTAGCACATACCACTAGGCTGAAAATGATCTTATATACGTATTTTACTCTCCTCATTTAATTATTTTGTTTTTAATTTTTAATTTAGAAAATAAGTGTTTCCCGCTATATCCAAAGAATAAAGAACAATTACAAGACCGAACCAGAGAAACTCTCTTGTTAATCTGATCAGAACCCATACGTACGTCTCCTAATCTGTACTTAATTTTTTTCTTTTCCAAATGCCTCTTCTTCTTTTTCAACTTCTCTCTATGATTTTTTTTCTCTGCGATACTTCTCCTTCTTCTTCTCTTTCATCTCAAATATGGAGTACTGTTAACAAGACTTAGATAAAAGATAGACTGAAGAAAAATAATAGTTACTTGTACCTTATTGTGTTTAGTTTTACCATGCATATTGTACACAGTTATATTCGGTTTTACAAAGTCTATTGTACAGTTATACCAAATAATAGTTTTACCTAATAATATTGGTTGTAATTATCTTCAAAGTTCTACCAAATAGTTATACTTTTATCTCTATTTAGAATTTTACCATATAGTACCTAGTTGTCCAATTACACAAATTAGCCTTTAACACCTTACCAAAAAAACAAATTAGCCTTTAACAACATATACTTCACAACCTATTAAAATCGTGTAAAATGGGAATTTAGCAAGTAAATCTTAACTGAATTTTAAAGGGAAAGAGAAGCAAACTTAGGTATACTTCATCTAAGATTTTAAAATGTTTTATAAAGCTTTAGAATTTATGATCTAGCTAGGGTTTAGCTTTAACACCCTAAACATTTAATTCCTAAACCCCCAAAAAGATTTTATTCCCAAATGTTATGAGCCCATTAATGGATGCCCATTATAGGCCCATTAGTATAAGGAACCCTAATCCTGTAACCTATATATATGGCTCTTCTCTTCAATGGAAATCACAACTTCAGTTCCTCTCTTTCTCTTCATAACACGTTATCAGCACGATAGTCTCTGTTCTTAAATAATTTTTCTTTTTGGTTGATGCATTATTCGATGATGATAAATTATACCTTCCTCATCTTGAATCGATCTCTATGGTAGGCTATGCCTCCTCAGATCATTCTCAGATCATGGAACAGTTATCGATGTTTTATCGATCCTTATCTAGAATAACGGTGATCTATATGAACTATGTTTATTATCAATTCATGGTTTATCTCAATAGATTTAAAAGAAAAAGAATATGATTTTTAGCCGACTATGTGTTCTTCCATTCCACCATTCAATTACTTCTAATGGAGAAAAGTATTTTTTTTTTTACTTAATAGTAATTAGATGCAACTCATTTATATCATATATATGCACGTTACCAAACATATATACATGCATGATCAGAATGAAACTATGATTAATATATAATATAATAAATTGATCAATCGGTTTCTACTTTTGATAGTTCACATAGATCTAATTCATGGTTATTAAAATTCATATTTTATTATTTTATTATAATGATCAATGCTCATGATTTGTCTAATTCCTCGTTTGATATGTAGACTACAGTTAAGATTTAATATCCTAGCAGGCAACTCCATACGTTTCTGTTGAAAATTTTAATCATGGGGAAGATAGAGATTACTGGAGAAATTATTACCTGTCTCGGATTTCCGATATATATTCTTTCATCAAGGTAATTTTGATTAATGTTCTATGATTTTTGTTCTCGTATTTGATTTGGTTTATAATTACACTCGTATTATATAATTGAGATCTAATGTTCCTATCATATCATATTATTCAATATGACTTGAGTTACGGTCCATTGACACACATATGGACTTAATTGAGTTAATTATGGATTATGCAATATTCACGCTCTTTTACTTTACAAAAGAGAACATTGTTTTATTTTATTTTATGGTTTGATATCTTTGTTAATTTATTATAAGACAAAATATTACTTTGTTTGATTTCATGATATGAGAATAATTCGACTTAAACGTAAAATTATTTTGATACATTTATACTAGTTTGGTATAATTCGTTAATTTTGATTTCGTATAAATCACAGTGACTAGTGTGTAGTATTTATGTTCCATACGTACTGGTGAATAGTTTACTTCATAAAATATGACATGATTTATATATGAGTCCGTTGGCGAAAATAGCACTTTGTGGAAGAAAGTTTGTGAAATAGGCACTTTAAAAGAAACCTTGTGAGAAGAGCACTTTGTGTTGGAAAAAAGACCAAAATAGCCTCGTTGAAGTCTCTCGGTGGCCTGAGTTGATGGGACGTCTGTGGGGCCAAAAGAACCAAAAAGAAAAAAGAAGCAAATGACGCGGGGCCCATTCAAGAAGAAGCAAAAAGAAAAAAGAAGGAAAAATGACGCGGGGCCCATTTAGTGAGGTAGACGTTTTGCAAGCTGGGTTAAGAAGGAAAAATGACGCGGGGCCCACAGTTTGAAATTTAAAAGTTTCAAAAAAAAAATATTCATAAGTAAGAGCTGTGAAAAAGCAAATGTGTACATATTTGTACACGACTATACACAATGGAGATACGATTGCACACCACGAGTATTTATGATAAAATTACGATTATGTTGTCCATGAATGTAATATTGTACACGAAGTATTAGATTTGATGCATGAGAGATCTAGTACACATACAATATATTATGTACACACATGATGCATTCATGTACACAATAATAGAAAACTAGTTTATGTACATAATGCATTCTGGAATACAAATTCACCAGAGCTTTTGGATTGTCTAGCATCAAGTAGACTGTGATTGCTCTATATACATGGTTAAAAGTAGTTGTTTCAAATAAGAAAATTAATCTAATGTGCTAAGTTTTTGTATACATGATCAGTTTTCAAGTTTTTGTTAACATCTTCTAGCTCCTGCAAGTAACATGACCAACATTCACATATAAACAAGATCATAGACAAAAACATGGCCAGTCTCTCTAAATTTGAATAAGAGGATCTCTCTTACACCTGAGAGTCAGCTTCAATTTTGTATTTTATAACTCACCTTCAGCTTTCTAAGCAATGAATTTGCTTCATTCATCCTGACTTCAATTTTGGCCTCATAATACCAACGCAAAGATCAGTCCAGAACTCCAACCATGTACACCTATGAACACACAATTACCATATCCACACAACCAAGCTGAAAAATGAATGACTAGACATCAATACATGTACACATATGCAATTCATAGACTCACACATATACACATGATTGCAATTCATAAACATGGATACATGTATACATGTGAACACACAATTCCACTATAGAAACATGTACACACATGAAAAAGCTCTAAGCAAAATGAATGATTAGACAACGATACATGTACACAATTGAACACACGATGACAGGTGATGTGTACACATGTGAAAAAGCTCTTGGCAAATGAATGATTAGACAGCGATACATGTACACAATTGAACACACGATGACAGGTGATGTACACACATGTGAAAAAGCTATTGAAATCTGCATTTCTCTCCGTAAGCAACTCAACCACTAACAAGAACTAACACAGAAATTACCCAGCTTGTTGAAAGATCCTATAATCTGTAAGTCCATATTCTTTTTTAATCAAACCCGGGCGTGCATGCACAATGTAAATCAAATCCTTTTTCTTTTACCAAAGAATGCATCTAACTTTGTCCATTTGCTTTTTTGGTAAGCTTAAACGCTTAACAAAAGCAAAAGTTAGTTTATGTTCTGTAATGGAAACATACACATTTCTCTTTGCTTTTCAGACATCAAACCAAAGTACAAGTAATATGTTGTTAGGTTCTGAGATGAGTTGCAGAAACTTTCACTCTTCCTCGATATCCCCACAAGATTTCACCAAAATATTGGCTTTACTTAAACATGTCTGTCTGATCAAAAACAGAGATGTTAAAGATGGAAAATTGTAAGCAAATCATATTCATATACACAAAACTGATTGTTATCAAATCTAGAAACAAGAACAAAGTTATTAAATAAAGAGAAAATCATCAGTAAATTTATATGATCATTCATAATTAATAAAAAAGGTAAGAAACATCACATAAGCATATCACTCGCAGAGAGCAAATTTATAAAATATTCTCAGATGAACAAACTTGAAACCCATAAAAGATGACAAATTCCCAATTGAACACACAATGACAGGTGATGTACACACATGTGAAAAAGCTCTTGGCAAATGAATGATTAGACATCTATACATGTACACAATTAAACACACGATGACAGGTGCAGACATATGAAATTTTGGCCAGTCTCTCTAAATTTGAGCATGGCCAGTCTCTCTAAATTTGAACAAGAGGATCTCTCTTGCACCTGAGAGTCAGCTTCAATTTTGTATTTTATAACTCACCTTCAGCTTTCTAAGCAGTGAATCTGCTTCATTCATCCTGACTTCAATTTTGGCCTAAAAAATTGAATTGTCCACATCTGTACACATGCAGTATATTACTATTAAACCGAGTGAAAATTTTATAAAATTTTTGGAATCAATGAAGAAGCTAAATCATTAAGAATCATAGTGGCGACCACAATGTACAAAATTTAAATGTTTTTTAAAAATATAATATTAATAAGTAAGAGCTGTGAAATAACAAAGGTGTAAATATTGTATACGACTGTACACAATGGAGATACGATTGAACACACAATGACAGGTGATGTACACACATGTGAAAAAGCTCTTGGCAAATGAATGATTAGACATCAATACATGTACACAATTAAACACACGATGACAGGTGCACACATATGAAATTTAGGCCTCATAATACCAATGCAAAGATCACTCCAGAACTCCAACCATGTACACCTATGAACACACCATTACCATATCCACACAACCAAGCTGAAAAATGAATGACTAGACATCAATACATGTACACATATGCAATTCATAGACTCACACATATACACATGATTGCAATTCATAAACATGGATACATGTATACATGTGAACACACAATTCCACTATAGAAACATGTACACACATATTAAAAAGCTCTAAGCAAAATGAATGATTGGACAGCGATACATGTACACAATTGAACACACGATGATAGGTGATGTACACACATGTGAAATTAATACTGCATCTAATTGATTCTAAATGGAGCACCTGAATCTTTTTGTTTAATCAACTTCCACGTTTAGACAGCCACATGCATATATATATATATATATATATATATTAATCAACCAATTCCTAACTTTAAAACGGAAAATTACGGTGGTCATTTGTGTAATTATACTCTAGTAATTTGACTAGTTAGTAAAATCAGAAATTATTTGTGTAAAGTTTAAAGTAAGCAAAGTCTTTTTGTTTAATTAATTTCTACATTTACAGATCGACATGCATCATCTAGTTTTTTTGATTAATTACTAAACTAATTACATCTGTCTAATTACTTTAGTGAGGGTTTTAGTAAAGTACCTGATAAGTCTCGGAAGATGCAGAGTTGTTGAGAAGAGTCTCGGCGAAGACTTTGCATCCATGAGCCGACATGATTCCCGTGAGATTCATCTGCGCCGGAGCCGGAGTGGGAGCGGAAGCAGCATCGGACGGCAAGATTCTACTGATCTGAATAATGGAGATATTGTAGGGAACTTCTTCGAGCGATTTAACAAAGAAAGAAGACGGATCTCCACCGTCAGGACTGAAAGCTACTTTACCACCTCTAAGATCTGTAATATTAATGAATCCGGTAGTTTTGGGGGCCGTTCCGGTGGCTTGGAAGATAGTGGCGGCGAGAGCAGAGCCGTCGCGGATCTGGTGGAGCTTTTTGGCTCCGAAGTAGTCGAGGAGGATGTGGAGGGAGAAGATGTTTTTGAGAGTGGAGATGGAGTAGCCTTTCGAGGTTAAGGAGGACATGACGGAGTTGTCGACGGCACAGACGGTGATGGTTGTACGGCACTTGATTTCGTAGGCGAGGTGGATTTGGGTTAGGTAATGGTTGAAGGTGGAGAAGGAGGACATGACGGAGTTGACGACGGCACAGAAGGTGATGGTTGTACGGCGGTTGATTTCGTAGGCGAGGTGGGTTTGGGTTAGGTAATGGTTCAAGGTGGAGAAGGAGGGGTGTTTTGCTAGGAGGCGCGTGACGTTGTGCGCGTGGGAGGAGTGGACGGCGAAGAGGAGGAAGAGGAGGATGATTGCTTCTCTCATCTTCATCGCCATTGTTGAGACTTGTGAGAGTGATGAGTGGATTCTTTTAAAAGAAAAAGAAAAATAAGGAAAAGAAAAAAAAAGACTGACACATGTGAAATGGGGGGGGAAGAATAGATAAAGGGTACATGAGTCATTTCTCATGCTGAGAGTGTTACTTCAGCAAAAGCCTTTTGTAAAGTGTCATAAACCCAACAAAGTTGAACAAAGTGCTCTTTTAACCAATTAACTCTTAACTCTTTATATATATATTAAATCATAATGTGCTTATCATATTTGTTGGTTCTTAAACTGAAAATCTCTAATTAGATAATGACAGAGAACTTATAAATTTGATATATAATTTCTTATTGGTTCGTATAATTGATTATCTCACCAGTGCATTTCAGATTGTTTTTACGTGCTTTGATCTGGTTTATATTTGTTTTTAAGCATGTTAACTGAGAATTATATGGTTAAGACCAAGATGATGATTAACAGTGAACCGATTATGTAATTGATTGATTGAAAATTTATTTCTTTCATGATACAATTATTAATTTATCTTGATTTATTTAGATGACTATGATAATATTTTTTTATTTTTTTTACCATGAGATTTAATTCGAGATATTGATGAATCTGAAGTTTCATCATCTGGAGGGGGAGAGAAATTACAGAATCTCATAAAGACATTAAGTGACATATCCAGAAGATTATGTTCACTATTTGACTTGAAAAAGAAAACCTCACAAGTTCTTCGGAATAAATCTTGAAAGATATGTATGATCACCAGAATCTGATTTATTTATAGAAGAGAAAATCACCATGCGAATAATATTTGCCAAAGAAGTGATTATATGAATTACTGAAGAGGTAGATGAGAATATGGTCAATATTGGTTTAGACCAAAGAGTTTCTTAAAAGAACTCATCATACGTGAGAAAGTAAAGATCTTAACAAAAGAGAAATCAAGAGATAAGAATAAAAGCGGTGTATTACCACATTGCGAAAAGGTCACTAGTCTTGTACTTACCGTACATCAAATCTTTGGTTGAATGGTACCAAGATATAAAGTGTTAAGAAAATATTGTGAAAAAAAAAAGGAAAAAAAGAAGAAAAATGCGAAAGTGATTGCACTTTGGTATCCCTCGAAAGAAATAACTTGTTTCGCAATGGTAAAGTAAACCAAAAGCTTACTAAGTTTAATTAGTAATGAAGAGTAAACATAAGGTGTACTAAGAATGTAAATGTTTGGTTTAACCGGACTGGTCATCCTGGTTTAATGATGATGTGAAAAGTAAAATTCAAATGAACATTTTCTGAAGAACCAAAAGATTCTTCTTTATGATTTATTATATAATGCTTGTTAAGATGAAAAACAGTTCATTATATATCAATTTTGGAGCATATGCAAGGAGATGGTAATGGGCTGATCACCCATCATGTGATATTTTAGAAACTGTATGGTTCTAACAGATGCTTCGAGTTGATGGACGCATTGACTCGATGGACACATCGTCAAGATATTCACATTTATCCTTGTCATCAAATCGCAACCTGGAGTTTGCGAGTTTCTTTGCTCAATTAATGTATGGTTAAGTGTTGAACATTATGAAATTTATGCTCAAACACAAAATGGTTAAGTGATTCGCATCAAGCCAATGTGTAAATTACGAATCTCCCCATATTACTGGTTTAGGGTCAGAAACCAAATATTTCCCATCTTGAGAATCTTTGGATGTGCAAAGTGTTCCACCACAACGAGATATGATGGGTCCTCGATGGAGAATAATATTTTATGGATTGGATATGTAAGATGATTAAGTATTTAGAGCCATTCGTGCTGATAACGTGTTATGAAGAGAAAGAGAGAAACCAAAGTTGTGTTTTCATTAGAGAAGATAGCCATATATATAGGTTACGGAATTAGGATTCCTTATACTAATGGACTCTATAATGGGCATCCATTTAATGGGCTCATAACAAAAACCTTGAATTGAATGGATTAAATTTTTTTAAAAAAATTTCTACATTACGTCCCTGAATTCTAGGTAGGTATATTAAATATATATACCATATATATGTAAATCCCATATTTGTAGGAGAATTGAGTTAAAATCTAATTAAACCCAATAATCCCCAAATCTCCTTCTCAATCTCCAATATATTCTCCTTATCATGCGTACTCCTTTTGATAACCTAATATATAACCAAATCGATCTCCTTCATTAATTCTCAATCTCACGTTCCTTTTATTTTTCATCGACACCGAAGAAATTTTTATTAATAACTAAAACTTAGTCTTCATTCCAATGGAGACTAACACATGAAGGTTCTCTTTGTCAAAGTGTCTGTCAAATTATTCACAGAACGACGTACATAAGAGAAAATGATGGAAGAAAACTTTGCATGAGTTGGGATTATACTTGATGACAAAAGAATCTCATGTTCCGTTATAACCCAAATTCAAGGGGTGAGTTCTTAATTTCCCTTTAATTTGATTCTCTTTTTTTTTTTTTTTTTTGGGT
>OVAF01001111.1:0-25845 GCA_900406245.1 Odontarrhena argentea | reverse complement strand
TTATAATCCAAGAACACTTAGTCATGAAGCTTCTCAAACCAGTCATGTACACTAACAGGAAAAGTTTCGGCCTTGGTCTCCGACCTTTCCACCGTATAAAGTTAGTGAAGACATCAAGAAACTCAAAATCTACCCAAAGCTTAGAAATCCAGTTCATATTCGGATCTATAGATCCATTCTTGAGACGTACAGGCTCAAGCAAGACGAGGGAGTGAGATGGTACGTAGGCCATTTATAAAATTTTAACTGATATAACTTATCATAAGAAATCAAAAGATATTACATAAGTATGTTTCATATTGTTATTTACTGGAGTAAATAATTTTTTCAAAAAAAAATTCTTAAAGTGAAAATTTTTAGGTAGTAATAAATTAAATATTGATAGTAAAATTTAACCAAAAACATTGTATGAATATAGTTATTAAAATTATAATTGTAGCTAATACTTCTCACACATATATATATATTATTTTTCCAAAATTCCTACTTCTTAATTATTTTAGTAATTTTATCTTCTATTTCGACAAAAAATCTTTTGAAAATAGTTACTCCATGATTTTTTTTAAAAAAGTCTCTAGCATATTTTTGCGAAAAGTGAACCTTCTCAAAAAAGAATTACCGAGCTAGATACCAAAATGAAGAAAATCATGAGGTGAACAGTTGGACCTAATCGGTGAACCAAAAAATCAATGATTTCGTGATTTCTTTAAGTATATATATTTTAGTATGATATCATATAGAAACTCATTTACTCGACAATAACCAGGTATGTGATGGGCGATGATGATAGTCTTTTCTTCTTAGACAACATAGTGGATATGTTGTCGAAATATGACCACACGAAAAAACATTACATCGGAGTGTATTCGGAGTCGATAAAGTCGAACTTTCAGATGTCATTTGAAATGGGATACGGAGGTGCAGGATATGCTCTAAGTTATCCTTTGGTGGAGGCTTTGGTGGCAAAGTTAGACGAATGTGTTGAGAGGTATCATTACATTTGGGCAGGAGATCAAGTACAGAGTGCTTGTTTGGCTGATTTGGGCGTTGATTTCATCCCCCATAAAGGATTTCATCAGGTACTTGAACTTAATTATATTTCTCTTGTGTCAAAATCCACAAAAGAAATCAAGGATTTGCTTTTGCTAAAATATTATTCATCTTCATTGAAATGAAGCATCGATAAATTTAAATTTATTAAGACATATAAAATGTGTTCCATTAAATTTAAAGTAAATTATATGCATGGTCTCTTTAATTTAAAGTAAATTTAAATGTATGTGCTTAGACCACCCTCATCATTAAAAAAAGGAGGGTGTCTTTAATTTTTTTTGATATTAAATTTAAAGTCAGGAACGAGAGAAAGATAAAAGTATCTCTACACAGACACGAAAGACACCCAAAACCACTTCAAAAGACCCGGATGACAGCACTCTCCTCGCTCATTTGGGTGCAAGTGTTTTGAAAAAAAAAAATTATAAAATAAAGAGAAGTAACATAAAACTAATATGCGTAGTTAAACTCTTGCTCCCAAATGAGCCATGAGGGTGGTCAGTGATAAAACAGTATTCAATATATAAAGCTTCCTCGGTATAAGAATAAGTATTTGATATGTACATTTACAACAGATGGATCTACATGGTGACTTATCAGGCTTACTCTCATCCCACCCATCGGCTCCTCTCCTCAGCCTTCACCACTTCGGGATCGTTGCACCACTTTTCCCACGCATGAGCCGTTCTTCCTCAGTCATACATATCATGAAAGCAGCCAATGTAGACCAATCACGCATCCTACAACAGTCCATATGCCACATCAAAGCCAGTAACTGGACCTTCTCCGTCTCGTGGGGATACTCTGCTCATATCTATGAGAATATATTCCCACGCAGCTACTTGATGCGTCCCATCCAGACATTTAGACCTTTTGTACAAGGAAAGCCTCCGCTTTTCATGTTTAACACTAGAACGGTTTCTCGAGATCCATGTGAAGCTCCTCATTGGTTCTTCTTCGATTCCATTGAGCAAGTGAATGAAGGAGTTGTTACTTCTTACACTAGGAAGTTTCCTAGAAACATGACTTCTTGTTCTTTCTCTGGTAATATTTCCGCGGATCCTATTGCTTCGATTCGAGTCTTCTCTCCCAACACTCCTAAACAGGTTCGTTCATATATTTTTTTTTATCACATACACATTTACATTGTGTCAATGGTTCTAACATATATATCACAAAAAAAAAAAAANTTTAAAAAAAAAAAAAAAAAAAAAAAAAAAAAAAAATGTCAGGGAAGAAAAGTGGAATGTTGCGACGTGGAATATAAGGGTGCAGATGTTGCAAACATAAGACTTCGAGATTGCTACAGCGACGAAGTCATCGCCTGATGAACATATATAGATAATATTGTAATTTTTTTTTGTAATTAAGTTCTATGTTGGGTTATTTTGAATGATAAAATATCTTAATATATATTGTTTATGTTGTGACAAAAAAATGTAAAGTGGAAGATGCAGGAAAGTGTGTTATCTCATATGAGNTTGGGAAAAAAAAAAAAAAAAAAAAAAAATACAAAAAAAGAGGTGAGAAGGTCCAAAAATTGGTTTAGAAAGCTTGTAACTGTATGGTAATGTAAATGAGAAGGCTACATGCAATTATGCATAGAAGCAGCATGAAAAATGTTTTATCACCCCATCTTATGTCTTTCTCATTTTTGTTTTATTAATTTTTATCTTTTTCTGATTAAAACGAGAAAGTTTGAGTACTTTGCAAGATTTATAATCACATGATTTATGCACATCAGCTCTCATGAACAACATCCCCCTATACTTTATTAACTAACAATATTTCTATATATGTATATGTATGGAGTCATTCCTCTAACTATCTATCAAATCCTTAAGTCTCTCAATGGCATTTGAGAACAACAACAACACAAAACTAGCCAAATTGAGTCATATTTCTCAAAATCTATCATTATCTACCTTATGGAAGTCCATTGCGATTTCCGGTGCTCTTCTTTTCTTGTTACACACATTTGCATTTCACCATCCTCATAAAATGCTAACTCATAAACTCTTTGCGCCTCTCGATCTTACTTTCTCCTCCTCTTCAACGATATCCGCATCATCTTCCTTACAAATAGAAAGAGATCCCCCTACAGATCTAAGCCACCTCATTTTTGTGATTGTTGGTAGCACCAGGACTTGGAGATATAGGAGAGGCTACATAGAGCCATGGTGGAGACCAAACATCACCAAAGGGCATGTCTTCCTCGAAAGACCACCTGGTCGTGATCTCTTGCCTTGGCCCAACCAATCTCCTCCTTTCTCCGTTAACAGAGACAATTTTGTCGTCATAAACAAATTCAAGACTCAGGTCCGCCTTTTTCAGTCGCTCCATGAGTCATTTGAAAAGGCAACCAAAGAAACGAGATGGTTTGTGATAGCTGATGATGATACTCTTTTCTTCTTGGACAATTTAGTGGAAGCTCTTGGCCGGTATGACCACAATAAACACTACTACATCGGGATGAACTCAGAAAATGTTTGGTCGAATGCAATTTTCGCTTTCGATATGGGATATGGAGGCGGTGGATATGCATTAAGCTATCCAACCGTTGAAACACTACTCAATAGAATGGAAGATTGTATTGGAAGATACCTCGGAGTTTATAGTGATCTTCTTTCATTTCGCTGCTTAGCTGACTTGGGAATTGATCTCACTTTGGAGAAGGGCATCCACCAAGTAAGAGAATGTCCAACCCGAGTTTCGATTCAATGTTTTATTGTTCAAAGGTCTTGAATGATGGTTACATACTCTAACTCTGTTTTATAACCAGATTGATCTGCACGGTGACATATCAGGTCTCTTATCAGCTCATCCTCAGACTCCTCTTATCAGTCTCCACCATTTTGATGTCATAGACCCGATTTTCCCAGCCATGAACCGCATAGAATCCGTAAACCACCTCATGAAAACCGCAAAAACCGACCAAACCCGTGTCCTTCAACAAACAATATGTTACCAAAGAGGATATAATTGGTCAGTCTCTGTCTCTTGGGGGTACTCGGTCCACATCTACCAATCCATATTCCCAAGGAACCACCTTAAACGCCCTCTCGAAACTTTCCGGCCATGGAAGAATGTTAGGATACCAGTGTACACATTTAACACAAGACGGGTGACTAAGGACCCGTGTGAGATGCCTCGTCAGTTTTTCTTTGATTCGATTGAGGAGGACAAGGACCAAAGCCTGGTAACTACTATGTACAAGATGAAAACGGCAAATAATTTGCCTCCCTGTTTCCTAAATGGAAACCATTCTGCGCGTAACGTTTCGCAAGTCCGAGTCATTGCTACTACTATGCACAAGGTGGTAACCAACCTATCCTGTAAGCAAATCATAATCCATTTCTGTATGATCTAAAATCTGAAACGGAACTGCTTGAACGTTTAAACAGGGTGAAGGAATCGAATGTTGCGATGTGCAAAATGTCAGCGGTGAGGAGATTTTGGAAGTGAAGATAAGAGCTTGTCATGAAGATGAAGTTCTTGCTTAGTGCTAATAATATGTTTAGCGATACATTGATCTCTATTATTACTATACTCTGAAATTCTTTGTTTCGTTTGGTTCATAGTAGAACTGTATCCAATCTGTGATCGATGGAGAAATATTGCATACCCCAAAATGTGTAGTCTTTAAATGCTTCGTGAAAATAGCCTTAGTTTGAATGAAATTATCGACTAATTTTCTAGAAACAGAACCCAAAAAACAATCAAAATGGCCCCAAAATCAGAAACAATTGCGAGTGAAAGAAAAAGTGGTTTGCGTATACATAACTCGAAAGCAGACCATGTCGTATTAGGCAATTAGCCCCATCCGGTTCTCCCGATTCATCAATGAGATTTCTGGATCCCTATGAGGCGAGCATAATCCACCCATCTGAAAAATAGCAAAAAAAAAAAAAACATTTGAATCAAAATTGCTGAGGAGAGAAAATAAGGAAGCGGGTTTGGGTTTTAAAACAACTTACAATAAGGAACCCAAGAATGTGTTGCCTGTTCTAACTGCGAAACACATTGCACTGAGTGCAAGTTTGTGTTGGTGTAGCATCGGCTCCAGGAGACGTTGTTCTATCACACCAGCCACTACTTGGTACCTGTTTATATCATACCATAGCTATTTATTTTATCCAATCAAAACGCTAATACTGTATATATATGCTTTCCGGATTTTCCTTCTCGATATTCTTTTTTTACTTCTTCTTTAGTATAGTTAGGTAGAAAGAAACTCAGTACCTCAGATTGCTAGAAACTGCCATATAGACACCATATGCAACACTTGTGGAGACTATCGGAACAGTCTCGACTTCCCCTTCAGCAGTCTGATCCACAGCACTTCGTGCTTTAATCACTGCATTTGTAATAGCAGTACCAACCTGACCAATGATACGGTTTCCTTAAGTCAAAAGTATGTAGGAAAGAATAGCTGGAAAGATACTTCTGAAATGATGTCTACTTTCTGACTACATTTTCGGTTTTCAGGTAGATATGTTTTTACTTACCAGCGATGATGTGGTGCCAACGGCAAACAGCTTAGCCCCATTGCGCTGCATAACGTATACAAAGAACATATGTTATTCAGAAATTAGCAGCCGTAAAAACCAACTATTGCGGGGTACACAAATGAGATGACATAGGAAGAAAGAGATAGAAACCACACACCGCTATAGCACCTAGCCTTTGCAAGAGAGTATATGAGGTTCCAGAGAGAGCCATCTGCAGCAAACATTACATATTGGAATTTAGATGATAACGAGCATGTAGGAACTTGTAAAGCATGTGGCAAACAATTCTTTTACCTGGAAGGCATTATCCGGGCAGTTGTGGAAAAACTTAGATATGCCTCCAGCAGTAAGTGCGAGAGGTGGTCGAAGAGAAACGGTAGGAGCAGGCAGATAAACTAACATGAAATCGGCAATGATAGCCATCACCTATAAAAGAAAAAAAGGAAGCAAAAGTGACAATGAATCCGCATAACCACACACAAAAGAAGTTCAAATCCATTATCATTTGGCAGAAGATCACAATGAACAACCTTCTGTGCATATATTTTACCATATAGTTCAAGGAACTTTGTCTTACAAAGTAAAGAAAACAAAAAAGAAGCTAAAGATATTTTTGCCAATGACAACCAGTGAGACTCGGGTCTGCTATTGAACAGTTTAATATTTGGTGCTTACCTCAGAGACAAAACAAATCTCAACAACTTTCTCATGCAAAAAACTAATGGTGAAAAACTGAAGACCCCATCACAACCACAAACTACCTAACCTTTCGTCTGTGCGAAGAGTTCATCTAAAACAATCCTGTTCTCTCAATTTTCTCATCCATCCTTATCACCTAACAATTTCACACTTTAACTTCTAGCGCTGCTTAAGTCCGTTTCAGTCCATTCCCAGAATCTAACAAGAACATTAACGAGAAAAAAGTAACCAGAGAAGAAAAATGATTACCACATCCGCGAAAACAACTTCAAGCTCGTTAAAGAAGTTCTCTCTACGCCTCTCATATTCAGCAGCAGTCTGTAAACAAAAGAACCAATCACATTTCAATACAACTTAAACTTAAAAATCCAAACTTTTCAACCCAAAAAATGTACTCTATTAGCATTTCAACCCATTTTGCTTACAAAACTAAAACCCAAATCAAAATCCAAACTTTGCAAATCAAATTCTTAGCAGAAACCTTAGTGAAGACACCAACACCACACTCCATAGCGAGTTTAGCCAAGAAGAGATCATCAGCCAAAAGTCTTTCTCTAAACCCAGCAAACTGCATAAGCCACCTCATCACAGCAGATTTCTGAAGCTCCAAAAACCGAGCAATAACCGACCCAGGAATCCGACCCGACTCAATCGCAGCCGCTAGATCTTTAGGCAAAGACTCCAAACCAGTCCCAGATTCCGTCAACAACATCATCGCTTCGGTTCTGTTCCTGTCCCTATCCTCACTACCCTCTCCATCTCCGTTGTTCTTCCCTCCATCGCCGCCGCTCCCGCCGTGACCACTACCTCCGTTGTTATCGGAGCCGCCGGTGGAGAAAACAGGGGAAATAGAGATTCGGCGGTGGAGAGAGATAGATTTGGAAGAGATAAGGAGAGAGGAGGAAGAGAGTTTGGGAGAGGAAGCGAGGTGAGGCCAAGTGAGATTGGATTCGGAGGAGATTGATGAGTTTGGAGTTGGAACACAGAAGAAGCACGAAGCGATTGCCATTGATGGTGAGTTACAGACAAAGAGACAGAGAGAGATCTGTGATGAAAAAAGTCGCCTCTCTCTGGTTCTTCTTCAGTCTCTCTGTTGTAGAGAGAATCAGCAGAAAAGGAGATTCTTTTTTCGCTCTTTGGTTTGGTGAGTTATTTTTTGAGGGTTTTCTTTTTATTTTGTTTTTGTGGGCCTCCCGATGGAATCTATAAAATGTCTACATTTTTTTTTGGTTTTCAACTTTCTAGCATTTGTGGAATATTCTTTTTCTTCTACATTCTAAGATGGTTAGATGGGTTATTCAACAAATGAATTTTGGAAAGTATATCATTGTTTAGATGATTTAGTGATTGACTTGAAAAGTATTATGGATCATTTTCTTCCTATCGTGAAAGCATTTCATTATATCTCATAATTTTGGTTAAAAGAAAGAATCAATGTATGACATTTTTCACTCAGAAAATTTTAAAATCAATATTAAAGTATTTTGCAGTGTGTTCGAAATTATATATTTAGTCAAAGCCACATTTTCATCCTGGATGCATCAGAAATTCACAAAATGCTTGTGAAGTTGTAATCTTAAGTTCTTAACCTATGAAACAGTTTTTTTTTGTAGTTCGGATCTTTGGAAAAATTAGCATTCTATATTCTTTTTAGTTTTGAAGTCTATATGATTGTTTATACGAGTATGTTTTGTTTTCTGTTTTCCCAAATACAATTCACCTTCCTGAGATTTAGATTTACATTTTGTTTTTTTTTTGGTCAAACGAGATTTAGATTTACATATTTTAGATTTTAAGTTGTCAAAATATATTCTGCAAAGTCATAAAGTTTTGGGGAAGCTGTTTTTGCCTAAGTAAAACAAACAAATCGATCATATCAAGACAGTAATGTCAGTAGGTACAATAGTTACTTAAACAAAAAAAAAGAAAAAAAAGAAATGTCATCTTGGAAACTCAGAAACTTGTCGGCATCATCACATCACTATCCAATAAACAACTTTTAAAGAACAAAATCCAAAAAGCTCTACCTAAAAACCAATGTGAGAAATGGAAAAAGGGAAAACCAAATACCCCATCTTCTCTAAAGTCTAATCTATATTATCATTACCGTGTGCTTAAATACTTTTGTAAAATATAATCATGACAATTTGTCATCAACACTGATCCTTTTATACTTCTTCTTCTGCCTTGTGAGTGGCCTTCTAAAAATTCAAACTTTTCTTACTTCTCACCTTCTAACTGCAATGAACCATCTCTTATTAACTTGAGGCTCAAACTGTTAAATCTTTCCCGGGAATACTGTCGTGACGCTTTTCTCCAATCTGTTCCTGCTTTCATCATTGCAGCAAACTCTTCATAGCTTATTCGCCCGTCCTGATCAAATGAAACAAATATTTGTTCTTTATCATCTTAAAACTGAATGTAGGATTAAAAAACGTTACATTCTGAAGCACTCATTTGTAAAGATTCCGGAGAAGTATCCACGGATGTGATCCTTTTTTGTAGTTTACCTTGTCGGTATCAACATCTTGCATGATGGCAGCGATAACTTCCTCACTACTAGTATCATCCAACTCATCATTCAAGGCTTCACGTAGTTCCTCAATCTCTATGTAATTACTCTGGTTCTGATCAAAGAAGTTAAAAGCTTTATGCAAGTGTTCATCATTCGCCATCTTCTTAAGGTGCACTGAAACAGCTACAAACTCTCCATAGTTGAGCGTCCCATCCCCATCAACATCAGTCTGCAGGAAAAAAAAAAGCAATGAGATTCAATTCTCAGAAAAGATAGCCTGTCTTTGGAGCTTATTGCTTTATAAATGTAAAGTTCATACAGCTTCCATAAGAATCTGAAGATCAGCATCAGCGATCTGTTGTCCAGCTTTTTGAAGTCCATATTTAAGCTCCTCGAGGTTTATCTTGCCTCTGTTTTGTACGTCCATCATTTCAAATGCTTCCTTTATCCCGGCTGCTTCCTCCACTGACAAATGTTCAGCTATCACCTAGAAGAGGAAGACAAAGTATACATTAGTTTGTTGCTTCTGACTCCGATTGGAAGGAGATAACTAATCAGTGGCATAGTTTAACCAAATCTATACCCGTAGAGCTCGTTTCTTGAGCTTGTTCATAACAGAAAACTGCTTGAGCCTTGCTTTGACAGTCTCCCCAAGAGAGACATTTGGAGCCTTCTTTGCATTCAGTATCCAAGAATGTTCTGCATATCAGATATTTCATTGTGAGTATAACTGTATATATACTTTGAAAACTCAGGGCTGCTTAAAACAAAAGCCTACCGAGTACTTCTGCCGCAGAAAGCCGTTTTTTTGGATCAGGTTCAAGCATCTTTCTCACTAGATCTTTGGCACTGTCAGAGACTCTTGGCCATGGATCTCTCTTAAAATCAATTACTGATCTAATGATGGCTTGAGCCACTCCTTGTTCAGTCTCTGTACCAAACATAAATAAAATGTCTGAAAGAAGTCTTCAAGTGAATGATCCAGAGGAAACAAAGAGAATACGATTCAGCATAAACAAACCAGCCCAAAATGGAGGGACACCACAAAGAAGAATATAGAGGATGACTCCTGCGCTCCAGACATCGATCTCAGGTCCATAGTTTCGTCGCAACACCTCAGGTGCCATGTAAAAAGGACTTCCTACAATCTCACTAAACTGCTCACCTGTTAACAGTTTAACAAACTCAGATAAAGCAAAGATACACTAAATGTGCTCCATGATACTTATTAAGGGTCTGATACTCTAAAGTTTACCAGGTTTAAAGAAGACAGATAATCCAAAATCAATGGCCTTAAGAGGTGATGTCTCTTTCTTATTTGCAAAGAGAAAGTTCTCGGGTTTAAGATCCCGATGCATCACTCCCTGCTTATGGCATATCTGTAAAGGCAAAACCAGGGAATGCTTAAACAGAAGCACATAGAGAAACAAATGTAAACACACTGCTATAGAACCTGAACAACTTCAACAATAGTCTTCAAAACCGCAGCAGCAGCCCGCTCAGTGTAATGCCCTTTAGCAACAATCCTATCAAACAGTTCTCCTCCTTCACACAACTCCATAACAATATGCACTGCGTCATCATCCTCAAATACATCTTTCAAAGAGACGATATTCGGGTGTTCAGGCATATGCTTCATTATCTCAACCTCCCTCCTCGCATCCTCTATATCCACAGCTGTTCTCAGCTTCTTCTTCGATATAGATTTACACGCATACTTTTCGCCCGATGTAATATCAGTACACAAGTAAGTTATACCAAACTCCCCTCGACCAACCTCACGTCCCAAGTCATACAACAAAGATATATCATTCCCTGTAGGATCTTTCAATACAGAGAGCTTAAAGCCAGCTCCAGATCCATTTGTAGCGTACTGGTTGCCGTAAAAGGGATTGTTTTTGTTCTTGGGTTTCTGTTGTTTACTCTCCCTAGTAGCGGACGCTGGATTACCACAACAATTCCCCATCTAACCAAATCTCAAGACTCCTGAAAATATTTCATCAAACAGTTTCATTTATCAAAACCCAGAAAGTTTAAAACTTTGAGCACTAGTCTCCAACTAGGTACCATTAGACACATAAGCCAAGAAACATTTATAATTAAACCTAAGAAATTCAAAACCAGATACATAGACCCTAGCAACGAGAATGAGCTTAAGGCAAGAGAAAGATACTAAAAAGGGTAAGGGGAAAAGCACAGACCTCGAAACGTAAACGAGGAGCAACACTTAATGGGTATAATCAGTAGAAGCAAAATGATAGGTAGAATTAGAAGCAATAAATTGAAGAGAAAAGTCATCATACGGTGTGAGGTAACAAATGCAGTAATAGAGAGAGAGAGAGGAAGACGAAGAGGAAGAGTCAAAGTCCACCTCTTTCTCTTTCTTTCTTTAAATGAGAAGAACACACAAAAAAGGACTCTTCTTTTTCTCTCGTGAATTCAAACAACGACAACGCCTAACTTTTAATTTTTTCTTGTCTCCTGATTGAATTTGTTTGACAGATCTTACCGTTGTAAATTTGGCTTTAAATGATCTAAAACTATTTGTTAAACAAGGATTAGTAGACAGAGCAAATTTGGCACACATGTATTGGTTTATACAAGTCTGTAACACTTTCTGATCAAGAAGGCAAACCGATTAAACAAACGTATTTATCCAATTTTCCAAAAATAAAAACAAAGGAGAAACTGGTAAAGAATAAAAGACAAAACCTACTTACTATCCCTTGTCTCTTGTTTTCAAATCTAACACCTAACAGAACTCGGCTCTCTTTGTACAAAATAAAAAGCACACAATATTTGAGACTCTGACAAGAACCTACTAAAGCAAAACACAAATACCAAAAAGCCAAGAATGATTTGCCGGTTTGGGGCAATGGGTATATTTATAGCCAAAGTGTTTTTTTTCTCCTCTCTTTCAGAGCTTTGGCTTGTTATGGTGCACCTGAAGAATTCAGGGTCTCATTAGAGTCTGTTTCTATCGGTTCAGAGCCTGATGAGTTTGTTGCTGAACCTCTTTCTCTTGCTGCTGCTGCTGCCTCCTCTGCTGCTTCTACCTCAGTTTTCTTCGCAAACCGGCCACCGCTTGCCCTTGCCCTTCTCATCGCATGCTTGTGTCTCGACTCGTGAAGGTATGGCTGTCATATTTCAATCATAGTCAATTTGAGTCACAGAAGATTCCACAAGCTAATCGAGCTACAGAATGAACTTAGACATTCCTTATAATCACAAATTCACAACTAATCCTTCATACGTTCATTTAGCATTTATTCTTTTACCAAAGCCAGATCCGACTATTTCTATGAATTTCGATTAGATGACCATGTACACCATCTTGGACTCCTAGCCTGTGCTGCTACAATTCCTGTTTATTCCCTTTTATCAATCACATTTAGACTAGTAAACCGAAATACCTTTCTGTCTTTGATGACTTTCCTTTCTAGCTCTGCCTTGGCACGCGCTTTTCTCCGCCTTAGAATTCCCTCATACTGTTTTGCATTCACATAAACTGGCTCCTGTGTCATGTCATGTGGAAGCACTGTTCTTTCACGAGTCATTCCAGGATATGGACGAAAACCCTGCTTACACCATTGGAAACAAAAATGCAGCACCCAGAGTCAGATAGTCGAAATTACACAAAACATATAAGCCTGCCAATCCCTGCGATTTGTTTTTAGATTCTTTTAAGGTATGAATAGTAACAGCATAACACTAAATCTAACAAACATAACTACTAAATCCAAAATCATTCCAGAGAGCAAACAGAATCACTACAAAAGATAATTTGTACACATACATCAAACAAACACTGCATCATAAGGAACTATTGTAGAGATTGAAGGGGGTTTTGAGAAGATACCAATGGCTGATGACCATATGGTCCCATCATTCCCCCGTAATATGGATCCTGATACGGATTTGGAACACAAGCCTGTAAATGAAGTTTGAGTTTATCATACATATGAAGAGGTTCAAGAACTGACGCATTATATATATTCAGACATACAAATATTGCCAAGGGAAGAAAGGAAACCACATACAATGTAATGTCCAACAAGCTCCGGTGGTGGTACAAGCTGCTGATCATGCATGTTACGCACTGAATCCGTCAAATGTGTTGGATCACTCCCTTCCACTCCATGGTTATCTACTCAGATCAAAGACAAACACAATTACGGATACAGAAAAACAAAAACAAAGCCACATTCCCACAAAGCAGTATCTCTTTTGCATTTATTGAAAATGACGCCACTTAATAACCATTTAACAAGGTAGTGTAATCTAAAAACGTCTAACCAGATGACAATGATACAGCAGAATGATTATGTCCATCCACAAACCTGAACGGGACGAAGTAGCAGCTTGTGAATCCTTCCAATTACCATCGTTTTCACCATTCAACGCACCATCTTCAGACGCAGAATGAACATCATTCGACTCAGAACCGTTCGGACAATCCAAAGAAGACGAATTTGAAGGAATCCCAGCAGAAGGCCTGGCTTGAGGAACAACACCAACACCAAAAGCGTTGTTTTTCCACCACGGCTCTGGATACATCATCGGTTGCTGAACAGCATGTTGACTGATTTCACCTTCATTTCCTCTTCCCGATTTCGATTGCATCTCTACAAAACAATCAAATCACTAACCAATTCAAAATCTCACCAAACAAAAACGTAACAAACTCTTCAACTAATTTCTGAGCTATAAACCAAATGCAGAGGCATGCAAAAACAAAAAACAAAAAACAAGAAAAGGCGAAAAAACGTTAACCTTCATCTTCCCTCAAATTCACAATCCATACTACATAAACTCATCATTTTGAAGCAAATTCTTCATAGATTTTCTCAATTCCTTCACGAAATTCAACGAAAAAAAAAAAACTTGAAAAAAATTAACAGAAGAGGAGAAAACCAACATACCAGAGGAAATTCACAGTAAAGCTTTCTTCTTTGCAATCGATAACTTCTCACAAAATAAGAAGTAGATTATTCAAATCGATCACGATTTTGCCGAGCTTAAAGAATCGATTTTGCAGAGCAGAATCAGAATCTAACAAAAACCCAGAGAAGAGAATCGATGGAGAAACACCCGACAGGAAGCAAGTAAACGAAAATTCGTAGAAGAAAACCCTAGATTTTGGGGATTTTTTTCCAGAATTGTGATTTATTTATTTTTTATAAATCCATAATCGAGTTAAGTTTTTATTATTTAAAGGAAATATAAATTCGTTTGATCGCTCTCGAAAGCCCAAATGAGAGAGAGAGAGAGTTTGATAAGATCATCTACGAAAGTTAAATACTTTATGACACGTGGCGAGCAGTGAGAGATGCCAACGCGCACAGATCTGGGATCTTCTGGGAGTGACGTAATCATAGGTTACATATTTTTTTCAATTTTTGGACAAGAAAAATTAAATTAAGAAGAGAAAGTTTGGGTCCAAGTGACACGCAAGTGATCGGCTGGGACGCGGGACACGTGGGATATTGTAGGGACCATATATCGCCAAAGACATTTTTGATTTTTGGAAACATTTTACCTACCTCAAGGATAAATCATTTTTTCAGTACTAATACCAAATAACTAGATTTTAAATCCATGTGAAGCATCAAACTATAATAAAGTGAAAATATAAATATAAATCAGATTTCCTTCCAACAAAAATTATACTATTATTATGTACCAATACAACAACATAAGTGTGGTTGAAAAAAAAAAAGACCATAATTAATTTTAAAGTAGTTGAAATATGTTTTTATTTATATGATATGTGTAATATGTGAAAGCAAAACAAATTAATAATTATATACAATTAGTATTCAAAGTTTCTTAGTCAAAAGAAGATTAACATTTAAGAATTATGAGATAATTGTTGAATCCAAATACATGTAAGACTTTACAAAATTTAGTAATAATTTATTATTAAATCAAGCTAAATAGTAAAATATTGAATATTTATGAAATTGATTTTATATCACAAAATATACGATATATTATTTAAGGTGATGTTTGTTTTTTAGTTTATATGTTCTATCTAAATGTTGTTTATTTTTTCAATCTTATTTCTACGTGTAGTTTCTCTATTTGGATGTAATGTTATTTGTCTATGTTTGATTCAATTTTTAGATTATTTTATAATAAAAAGAACATGATTATGTTAGTAGCTATTTTATGATTTAAATTCCATGTTACTAAAACAATTAAATTTTAAGACATATGGGCCGTAATTCAATAATATACAAATATATTAGATTTATATGTAGCATTGCAAAATGACACCAAAAGGATAAGAAACTAAGTTATACATCATGTAAATTTTAAGAAAAAAGTCTAAAGATCTTAAATCAAACACAAAATCAATTATTTAAAAAGTTATGAAACATAGTACAACTTTAAGCTCATTAATGTGGAAGTTGATAACCATTCGTCATGTCTTATGTGATTCTATCATGTAAAGTCTCTAATTACACTATCACCGATTGGTATTAATTGCAACGTGAAACATTGCTACCATAATCGTCTTTATTTTATATTGGTTGGTTATCATGATTTTTGTACCCTTTCGCCATTTTCTATCTTGCAAATTTTTTATCTTTTTTATTGAATATCGTATGAAATTATTGTTATAGTTGTTGAATACTCTTCACGTATATCTTAAGCTCGTACTTAAGATGTTCAGTTGTTCACGATTTAAAATCCTTCATTTCAAATTTTCACATTCCAAAAGTTTTATCAATAACCGAACGTAGACTAGAATGCTTATAGTTAAATAATTCTCTATTTTTTTGTTGGTGGTTCTCCCCTATATATTGATCAATGTGATATCGAGTTCGATGATAAAGCCTAGATAACCACTTCTAGTCAGATATTCTGAGTCAACTACTACTTTCTAAACGGTGGATGTGGAAAAAAGCTTCATGTGTAACACATTGTTTCAACACTTTTGTATTATGTGTTCTACCAAGTATTCTAACATAAGCATATATGAATTTCATATTGGAATTACGTATAGCTATATTTCGAGATGGCGGATAAAATAAATTTCTTATGAAATTATTAAATAAATTAAAAATAAATATGGAAAATTAATTGTAATAAACTTATTTTATTGATTAGTTATATGTTTATTATGATTTTATATTAATTATATTAAAGAAGTTATGATTAATTCACGTGAATTTACTTATGTAAATAATTTTCTGCCAAATTAGACAATCCGTTTGGATAAAAATTAACTATTATGAATGTTTGATTGAAATAATAAATATATAGAGAAGTTTTGAAAATCTGAATTTTTAATATTAAGATTCTAGACAACAACAACAAAATTATATAAACAATTATTTAAAATCCATAAACATTTTTAAAAATATACATTACTATACATAAAAAAGGTTACAAAGTTTCCCTTTATAGTATTAATTTTAGTTTGTTAATTATTTGAGAGAAAAATAACAATTATGATGTGAGACGGTTCTATATAGTAACGCAGAAAAAAGATATCGGTATACCACAAACTTTTTATTATAATAGTTCCAAATTATTAGAAATTGATCTTATATATTATATTATAGTAGTGACGAGAATATAACAATATGAAAATATAAACAAACATAGGAATTTATTACATATATAAACAAAATCTCTTACGGAAATTTTCTTTCACTTTGTACTAAGACATTTTTTATTTTCTAGTGGATCTTTTGGCAAAACAGGCTCCGAGCTCTTTCACTACATTCTGTTTTAATTATTGGTGTCAAAATGGATAATCTAATCTATTACAATCCTTATCCATTAGGATTAGATATTAAATATATATGGATTAGTCAATTCCCTTTAGTAAATAGATTGAGTTGACCTATTATCTATATATTTTGATGGATTAAATGGTTAAATGGATTAATCCATGAACTTACAAAATAAATATCTATATTTTAAATTATATATAAAGGAAAAAAACATAATATATATATATATACAAGATGATGATGCTTTTTTTTTTTTTGTCGAAAAGATGATGATACTTAAGCTTGTTCGTAAATAACCTTCAATCTGAATTGAATTATAGTAGATGGACTTCAATCAGACTAGAAGAAACATCATTTCAAATTTCAACGCCATTACATTTGTTTCATACTTTAACTTTACAAACAAAACATGATTTTAGAAAGTATCTACAAACCTTCAGAAGTTGTGTGCTTACTAAACCCTGAAAAGAAAAAGTGAAACAAAGATAATCCTAGTGCAAATCAATATAACAATCTTCAACGCCATTNTTTTTTTTTTTTTTTTTTTTTTTTTTTTTTTTTTTTTTTTTTTTTCCTTTACAAAAAAAAAAACACAAACCTAACAGAAACCAACAGAGTTTAACATAAGATTTAGATTCGTAGCAGCAATGGAGATGTTAGCAATGAGTGAAAACAAAAGAACATGCTAATATTTGATTTTAGCAACAAGTGAGAACCAAAGATAGTTTGAATACACTCTATATAAAATAGAACCATGTAAACCTGATGGATAAACAAGAGCCATTGGATCATGATCTTAGTTATATAAACATCAATTATATAATTATTAATTTATGATATCATTGAGACCATATACTTATATTAGAGTTTCTGAAAAGTTATTATCTTATTATATGCATATCAAAATTTGTTAATTTTTGTATTGGCCCAACTCGAAACCGACAAATTTTATTTTTTTATAGAGATTATTAATTTATCGAGTTTTAATTTATAGAGATTTTATTGTATGTTTCACACTTTTCTAATTTCGTGTTTTCATGAAAAACCACAATTTACGATAAACAAAAAATATTATAATATATTTTTTTATAGAATAACAAACCATTTCAGTGTATAATTTTTTGTCCATGTGTATAGGAGTTCTTCATTTTCGTTTTAGTTTTTAACAATACTATGTACATATATATATACTGTATACTGTATAGTGCAACTTGGAAGAAACCTACATAATGTGTGTGGTTCGCTTCGAACCCAAGTCATAGTTTGAAAATAGAGGGTGGATATTTTTTTTTTTTTGTCGTCAACTCCATTTTCATTCATGAAGATTTAAGCCCAAATACAACAATTAGCGTAAGCCCAATTACAACAATTAGGAAACATAATTAAAGCCCAAATAAACACATGGTGGTTACACGTGGAAGAACAATCTTCTGGAAGCTTGAAGATTCATCTTCACGATTCATCTTCTCCGAGAATTTAAGCCAAAATCGAACCACCATGAGCGACGGCCGGAGCTTCAGAGATTTGTTGCAGAGACTCGAATCAATAGAATCCCCAAACACACAGAATCCCCAAAAGCATCCGAGGCTAGTTGAAGTATTTGGACGGAGATCGTTCAACAGCTTCAAGTTCTCTGCAAAATAGAGAATACCGCTTCTTAGAAACCCCTGAAACAACAAAACCCAAAGAGACTTCATTGGTGCCTGAACCCAAATTTACTGATTCAGTGCTTAATTGGGAAACCCTAGATCCCTAGACCAACAAAGATATTAATCTTCAGGAATTTGAAGTTTGAGAAGAGACCAAGAAGAAAATCAGAGGAAGCAAGAAGTGAGAAACGATCGAGAGGAAATAAAGCTAAAAAAAAAACGAAGGAAACCGTCGAAACGGAACGAAAACCGGACTATATGCCGGAAAGAGACCGCAAGAAGCGGATATTTACATCAAAAAAAAAAAACTCCGGCACCGATTTACCGGCACCGGAGAATGGATGGTGGATGAAGTTAGAAAGAGGTCAGAGCAAAAGAGTTTCGAGAGAGAAAACTAGATAGAGGGTGGATATAAGCCGCTAGACCACCATCAAGTTCATTCTATTAAAAAAAAAAAATTATTCTGAATAAAAAATGGAAATTATAAGAATTTTTGTTTTCTTTTCTTTTAGCAACATTGACCACACCGTCTAATAAGTCAGTGAGAGTCCCGCTCCTCAACATCCAACGGTTGCAATTAAAAGAATCAGATTCTGGATTTGAAATCCTTAATTCCAATACACTTAATTAAAACCCCACGCGCCCGCCACCTTCTACCGCTTTATCCCGTCACATACGCTCCCCAAACTCTTTAACCTCTTCACTCTTCCTCTCACCTCTTCTTCCGGTCACACCAGTTTCCTCNCCCCTTTTTTTTTTTTTTTTTTTTTCCTTCCCAACAAAAAAAATATCAATAACGCTCCTCTCTCTCCGAGCTGAGGTGAATTGATCTTCCTCTTCTTTAGATTCGTGTTTCTCTTTTGCATTTTATCGGTTCGGATCTGCAAATGTGATTCTCTCTCTCGACATTTATCGGTTTAGATTCGGTTTAGAGTGTGTTTGTGTTTTGGATCTCTAGATTGGTCTGCTTCTGATCTTCTTCCCCATAGTGTAAGCTTTTGTTTACTGTTTACCCATTTCCCAAAAATTCATCTTTCGTTTTCTATAATTGATATTTTTAGTGGGTGATTTGAGATTTTAAATCTAATAGTTTGGTCCGATTTGTGGTTGACAGTTCATTGACTGAAGATTTTTAATTTTAAGGTAGTTGGTGTTTTGATTTGTCTCCTCTTAAAGTTGTTTATCTGTTTTGTTTTGGTTAGAAAAGAGAATGTTTGATGAACAAGCTCGGCTGAATCTGGTGATTAGATTTTTTTTTATCTTCTGGGGTTAGGTTTGGAAAATTTAATTTCATTCAGCATTTATTAGATCCGTTTCTGGTGAGTTGATTCATGAGTCTTTGACATTTTTGGCAAAATTTTCTGACTTTCTGTTGTTTTCAATGTTAATTGAACCATAAGAGTAAATTTTTCTCCTTATATTTGGTCAATCTGATTCAATTATATTTCCTTATTTTCTGATTCTGATTGACTTGTATATATTATGCTTTATTTCAAGCATACGTTACTGGTTTGATTCAGACAAGTAAAGACTTTTCCTTTTTTGGTTGAAATTTTCAGATCTTGCTAAGAAATATGTGTGGTCTCGCTAAGAATCTGGATTCTGAGAAGACTCATCAAGAGAATGATTCTTTGGCGAAACCGATGAGCGATGCTGAGTGGGATCATTCCTTTTCTGCTTTGCTTGAGTTTGCCGCGGACAATAATGTGGAGGGCTTTAAGCGGCAACTCTCTGTTGTGTCTTGTATTAACCAGGTGGGTCTTTGGTATAGGCGTCAGAGGTTTGTTAGAAGGATGGTTGTTGAGCAACGGACTCCGTTGATGGTTGCTTCGATTTATGGAAGTTTGGATGTTGTTAAGGTGATTCTTTCTTTTGCGGAAGCGGAGTTGAATTTGAGGTGTGGTGCGGATAAAAGTACTGCTCTTCATTGTGCGGCTTCTGGTGGTTGTGCGAATTCGTTGGATGTTGTCAAGTTGCTTTTGAGCGCAGGAGCTGATCCTAATATTGCTGATGCTCATGGGAATCGTCCTGTTGATGTTCTTGTTGTGTCTCCGCAAGCTCCTGGTTTGAGAACCATCCTTGAAGAGATTTTGAAGAAAGATGAGATTGTGTTTGAAGATATGCATGCGTCATCATCTAGCTTGGGATCAAGTTTCCGGTCTCTCTCATCTTCACCTGATAATGGCTCCTCTTTACTCTCTTTGGATTCAGTGTCCTCTCCGACTAAGCCAAACGGTACTGATGGAGGTTTTGCATCAGAGAAGAAAGAGTACCCAATTGACCCGTCATTGCCTGATATCAAAAGTGGAATTTACTCGACAGATGAGTTTCGTATGTTCTCGTTTAAGATCCGCCCATGTTCTCGAGCTTATTCTCATGACTGGACTGAGTGTCCATTTGCACACCCAGGGGAGAATGCAAGGAGAAGGGATCCAAGGAAGTTTCATTATACATGTGTCCCATGCCCGGATTTTAAGAAGGGTTCCTGTAAGCAAGGCGATATGTGTGAATATGCTCATGGTGTGTTTGAATGCTGGCTACACCCTGCTCAATACAGAACCCGATTGTGTAAGGACGGGATCGGTTGCAACCGAAGGGTTTGCTTCTTTGCTCACAGAAATGAGGAGTTGCGTCCCTTGTACGCTTCCACAGGCTCTGGGTTACCTTCTCCGCGGGCTTCTTCTTCTGTGTCTGCCTCTACTATGGACATGGCTTCAGTTTTGAACATGTTACCAGGCTCACCATCTGCAGCTCAACATTCGTTCACCCCACCAATCTCTCCTTCTGGAAATGGTGTTATGCCGCATTCATCGATGGGTTGGCCTCAACAGAACATACCAGCATTGCATCTTCCTGGAAGCAATATGCAGTTGAGTCGTCTAAGATCTTCCCTCAATGCTAGGGATATTCCTTCTGAGCAGCTTAGCATGCTGCAAGAGTATGAAATGCAGCGTCAGCTTGTTGGTGAAATGTCCAGTCCGCGCTTTATGAATCATTCTGCTCGTCCCAAGACATTGACCCCTTCGAATCTTGAGGAACTTTTCTCAGCTGAGGTTTCATCCCCTCGTTTCTCTGATCAACTTGCTGTCTCATCTGTTCTATCACCTTCCCACAAATCAGCGCTTCTTAATCACCTGCAGAACAATAAGCAGAGCATACTTTCACCAATCAAGACAAATCTAATGTCATCTCCAAAGAATGCTGAGCAACACTCTCTGCTGCAACATACCTCGTCACCTCGAGCCGGGGACCCAATTTCCCCCATGCACTCTCGAATGAAACAGCAGCTGCAACAAACACGTAGCCTCAGCTCCCGTGACTTTGGATCCAATCTTCCCCGTGATCTACTGCCTACCGACTCTGGTTCGCCACTAAGCCCGTGGTCAAATTGGGACCAGACCCATGGAAGCAAGGTGGATTGGTCTGTACAGTCAGATGAGCTAGGCAGGTTACGAAAATCTCATTCCTTAGCTAATAATAACCAAAACAGGGAATCAGATGTTTCATGGGTTCAGCAGCTGGTCAAAGACTCTGCATCTCCTAGGAACACTAATCGACCTCAAGGTGGTTCGAGTTTGAACCCTCATGGTGACAATCGTGAGAGTGGTGACATTCTTGATGCGTGGCTTGAGCAGCTGCAGCTGGATCGTTAACTTAAGAGAGAGAGAGGTTCACATTTCTGTGAAGCTGTGAAACTGATGATTCGTTTATTTATATTATTCAAGTAAGCACACCGTAAGGCTCTAGTTCCGGGTAAGTGCTTCTTCGATTCTAATAACCTAAAAGGCTCAGTTTTTTCAGTCTTCTTTCTGAAATTCCATTACCTTTTTATTACCTCATTAAATTGATTATTGTCTCTGTTGTAGCAAAAGGGCCAAAGTGCTTCTCTTTGCCGTATTTCTGATAATTTTTTGTATTCTCCGTTTGTCAATTGTTTCTAATGTGTCTCATTCATATTTTGATAAAGAACCTTGTATGAGAAATAATATCATATTGTTTCAGCTATAAAGATTCATTCATTTCCTTTTAATTGCTCTTTAATTTTTGTCGACTCAGTGGCGCAGTGGGTAGTAAATTTACAATCAAGTAAAGTGGTTGACTCACTTAAAAAACAAAAAGTAAAGTCAGAAGACAAGCAAAACTGATGCAAGTTAAAGATATTGCTTACACCTCAAAATGAGAATAAAAATCGCAGAAAAATCTCTTTTAAACTCTGATATTAATAAACCTTCTTCAATCTGAATCTCACCGAGTCATTTTCTCAAGAGATTATATATAAGTAAAGGAAAGAATGTGACTGCTAATGTGTGGTGGTCCTTACCACAAGCCAATAAACTTCCACCAGGCACCACCTACACCAAGCCAGATAAGAATGTTGACTATTGAAATCAGGAATCCGTAGCCCCACCATTTAGCCAGTGGCACGTAGTTAGCCCCGTAGAAGATTGGCGCAGACCCGATACCATAATGGGTCAATCCTCCCATCAGGTTTGAGAGGAATGCCAGCACCAAGGCTGCAAAGTAAGGTGGAGTGCCTAGAGCGGTTGAGACAGATAAAAAGGCAGTGAACATAGCTCCAATGTGTGCGGCTCCACTCGCAAAGAAGTAGTGAGTGTAGAAATACAAGAGGACGAGGATTCCGAAAGATAGTTGCCATGACAAACCCAGTCCTCCAACAAACTGCAATCAAGCCCAAAAAATGTCAGCAATTCATTAGCAATATACCCAAGTCACCAGTCTTTTCATGCATTCATCAAATCGTAAACAAACCTTGACTACAGTCTGGCTGAACCACTCAATAAGACCATATTTGTTAAGATAACCAGCCATAGCAATGAGAGCCGCGAACCAAGTGAGTGTGTCCCATGCAACCGACTCAGCTAAGCACTCTTTCCATGTCACGACACCAGTCACAAGTAGGACTGATAATCCAAGAATGGCTGCAGTCACAGCATCTACACCCAACTTAGCTCCGAAAACCCAGAGACCAACCTGCACAAAGGAGACAACTTGTTAAGAAAAGCAAAATCCTGTGTCTCATAAACCAAAACATTCTCAATCTCAAAACAAGTTGCTTCGTCTACATTAAGGTAAAATGGCTGCATCTAAAAAATCTAGCCACTTTCGACACTGAAGCACCTCTATATTAATTTTTTACTAAAAGAGAAGTATTTAACAGCCACAAGAGCCAAAACGCATGAATCAGAAGAAGCAATGTTACCGTGAGAAACAAAGTAGCAGCCATAATCAACTCATTCTTAGACATAGGACCCATCTTCTCAAGCTTCTCCTGAGCCAACTTAGGAGCATCAGGACTACTCTTAACCGTAGGAGGGTATATAATATACAAAATCAACGGTACAACAATCAAAGACACGAGCCCGGGAACAATCGCAGCTTTAGCCCAATCAGTCCATCCAATCGTCTGCTTAATCGTATTAAACGCCAAATTAGCACTCAAAGGATTAGCAGCCATAGCCGTCAAGAACATAGAAGACGAAATCACAGAAGTCTGGAAACAAGTAAGCATCAGCCACGATCCTAGACGATGCTCAGTCCCATCACCAACATTGCTTCCACAAGCAACACAAAGAGACTTCACCAACGGAAGAAAAATCCCACCGGCACGAGCCGAGACAGAAGGAATCGCCGGAGCTAAGAGAGCTTCACTGAAGACTAGACTGTAACCAAGCCCTAGAGACGAGCTTCCGAAGAGCCTAACGAACTGGTAAGCTACACGGTTTCCGAGACCGGTTTTGATGAACCCACGAGCGAAGAAGAAAGCGAGAGCGATAAGCCATGGGATCGGATCTCCGAAAGCGGAGAAAGCGGCGGTGAAAGTTAGGGTTTTGGTGAGAACGGAAGCTCCTAAACCTAATAAAGCAACGGCGCCGAGAGGAAGTGGCTGAGTGATGATTCCGACGATCGTAGCGAGGAAGATCGCGAGTAATTGCCAAGCGTTTTTGGTGACTCCTTCAGGAACAGGAACGAACCATAGAATCAAACCAGTAGCGATCGATGCGATAAGAGGTTTAATCGCTGCTCCTTGCCATGGAGCCGGAGCTGGAACCACAGGCGCCGGAGAGGGAGAAGATGAAGCAGACGCGGCGACAGAGGAAGCTTGGACGAGAGTTGATCTCCGGCGGAGACTGATCGGAAGTGGAGAGTTCACTAAGGAGATGGATCGGAGAGGTTTTTTCAGCGAATTGAGAGAAGAGGAAGGACGATGAGGGAGAAGAGTGGATCGAGATTTGAGGGGGAAAGCGAGAGAGCAAGAGCCGGAGAGAGCGAGAGACGCCATCGTCGTAGCGTCGTCGTCGGCGAGAGAGTGAGAGAGATTGTGATGGTGGAAGTGAAGAAGTAAGAAGAGGGAAGGGGGAGAAGATTGACCGTTGGATTAAAATCGGACGGTGGATGTGAGAAAAAGGAATCAACGGACAGAGATGAATGATGAGATACGGAGATGAGTGTGTGTGACTCGTAAGGTGGAAAATTGAGATCTCCGTCATTGGTGGGTCATCTATCTATTGGCTAAAATTGTTATTGAAAAGCCATGTGGTCTTTCCAAAGTTCCAAACAAAAACACCTTGCTCAATCAAATTTTTTTATTAATCTTTCTGGTTTGTTATTTGTTTGTGTATTTTATTTGATGTTTATATGATTTATAAATTTTAATAAACTTAATGATAGAAAAATCCATTTCAAAATATGAAATTTACCTTCAATTTAAGTATTTGTATTTTTGCTTTGAAGATTATATAAATTTTGTAGTATTTTGAATTTTTTTCAGTGTCTTGAAAAATTATAAATAATCTATAGGTCTAGAAGTACAACTAGCTGTTTCTTTTCGCATATCTTTTGTTCCACAAACTCAACAAAAGATATTTCTAATGGACAAGAACACTTCAAACTCTTTAAACACTATCGGTAATTAATAATGATTTATGTATGCGTAGTTTTACAATGTCATAATTTTTTTTCTTTTTTTCTTTTCTTGGAATCACTTGGTGAACATGTCACCGATAAATACATTTCAAATTTTGGTTGCTAATAAATTGACTTAAACACATATGATTCGATTGGTAATGGTAGGTGAGTTGAAAAATGTGATATCAGAATAGTTGAACAATCAATTAGCACAAAGAAAACCAACTACATCAGATAATGTTTTGCCATAATAATCATAAAATGCTATAGTTTTAAGTAGATTAATGACGTCTCATTTGTTCTAATTATATTTTTTAGTACACTTGTAGTAGTAGTTCATAAGAACATCGCCTTTCAAGAACAAAGTCCACATGTTTGTTCTCAAGTAATCGCTTATCTGTTAATTTACTATTGGGACCATATTACAAATTTTGTTCACATATTGTTTTTTCCTTAGAGCATCTCCAACCCATCTCTATATTCATCTTTTTGCTCTATTTTAAAGAAAAATATTCTCCAACCCATCTCTATATCACACTCTAAAATAGAGAAATGAATAGTATTCCTCTACATATAGGGAAACACTATTCATTCCTCTATTTTAGAGAATAACTTTTTTCTTTACAAAATGATCCTTCAAATTTTGCATGCTTTCATTTAAAACTTAATAACTTCTACAAAATACTTTTTTTGTGTATAATCTTTAAACTAATTAAAGTTATAATAATATATAATATTATTAA
>OVAF01001110.1:0-25867 GCA_900406245.1 Odontarrhena argentea | reverse complement strand
CACTTAATGTTGTGATATAATTTATGTGATTTAAATCACCCCTTTTTTTGTAGTGTTAGGAAAGGAGATGGGTAATGTATCAGTCAAAACTAAGGAGGCTTTGGAGGTTTTATGTTCCGCGCAGGCAGCTACCCTTGCTAATCCATGTGTAGATTCCATTAGAGAGGAAGCAGTTGCTTATGAAAGGTGGCAATCTTGGTCAGAAATAGAGGAGAAATTTTTGAAACAAAAATCTAAGACTCATTGGCTGAAGGTTGGCGATAAGAACAATAAATTTTTCCATAATGCAGCAAATTCCAGAAAAGCTAAAAATGCCATTAAGGAGATCGTTGGTCCAGATGGTAATGTTCTGAGGTCTCCTGAGGATATCAAAACAGAAGCCGAAAGATTTTTTAAAGATTTTCTCAACTTTTCTCCTCCTGATTACGCTGGAGTCTTTGAAGAGTTTCTAAGGGATTTGTTGGAGTTCAGGTGCTCAAATAGGGAAGTTGAAGATCTGATTAGACCGGTTACTGCAGAGGAAGTTTGGAAAGTGTTATTCTCCATGCCAGCAAATAAATCTCCTGGTCCTGATGGATACACCAGTGAATTCTATAAGGCAGCCTGGAATATTATTGGAGAAGAATTTGTGCTCTCAGTTCAATCTTTCTTCATTAAAGGGTTTCTGCCAAAAGGTGTCAACTCTACTATCCTTGCTCTCATTCCAAAAAAAATACAAGCTAGTGAGATGAGGGATTACAGGCCTATATCATGCTGTAATGTCATCTACAAAGTGATTTCCAAACTCTTGGCAAATCGTCTGAAGTCTATTCTCCCAGGTTTCATTTCTCAGAATCAATCGGCTTTTATCCAAAACAGATTGCTCATTGAGAATGTTCTTCTTGCCTCTGAGCTAGTAAAAGATTATCACAAAGACAACACTCCAAGAAGATGCGCCATCAAGATTGACATATCCAAAGCCTTCGACTCAGTGCAATGGGATTTCCTCCTCAAGATTCTCAAAGCCATTGGAATGCCTACTCAATTTGTAGATTGGATTGGAAAGTGCATTTCTTCTGCTTCATTCTCAGTTCAAGTTAATGGAGAGTTGGCTGGGTATTTTCAGAGCAAAAGGGGATTAAGACAAGGTTGTGCACTATCACCATACTTGTTCGTCATCTGTATGCATGTTCTCTCCAAACTCTTGGATAAAGCTGCTCAGAATAACCATATTGGATACCATCCAGGTTGTGCTAATCTCAAGCTTACTCATCTCAGCTTTGCAGATGACATAATGGTTTTCACTGATGGGTCCAAACAGTCTATTGATGGGGTTATCAAGGTATTTGACGAATTTGCTGCTGCTTCAGGTTTAAAAATCAGTATGGAGAAGTCTACTGTTTATCTTGCTGGTTTCTCAGTGGAAGCAAGGGCCACTCTTCTCTCTAGTCTTCATCTTTCTTCTGGTAGTTTGCCAGTTCGGTATCTTGGGCTACCTCTGATGACTAAACGGATGACAGCTGCTGACTATTTACCTCTGGTAGAGAGGATTCGCTCTCAAATTAATGTATGGACTGCAAGATTCCTTTCTTTTGCCGGAAGACTCCAACTGGTAAATTCAGTCTTGGCTAGCACTATCAACTTTTGGCTCTCAGCCTTTAGATTACCAAGTAACTGCATTACTGAATTGGAAAAGTTGTGCTCCTCTTTTCTCTGGTCCGGGCCTGATCTTAATCCGAAGAAAGCAAAACTAGCTTGGCCTGATGTTTGCACTCTGAAATCAGAAGGTGGTCTCGGGGTTAGGCGCCTCTCAGAGGTCAATAAAGTCACGTGCCTAAAGCTTATTTGGAGGATTTGTTCAGCTTCATCCTCTTTATGGGTTCAATGGGTGAGATCTTCCTTGCTTCAGAATTCTTCCCTATGGTCTGTCAATGATAAAACTAACAAGGGATCTTTGATGTGGAAGAAGATCCTCAAGTACAGGTCTTTGGCTCAAGATTTTCATAAGATTTTGGTGAAAAGTGGTAATTGTTCCTCTTTCTGGCATGATGATTGGTGTTCTTTAGGGAGGTTATGGAATCAAATCGGATGCAGGGGTGTCATAGAATTTGGTATCTCTCATAATGATATTCTGTCTGATATCTCTCTGACAAGGAGAAGAAGGCGCCACAGAGTTGCTCAGTTTAATCTCATTGAAGAGGAAATTTCTCGGTACTTGTCTAGTAGACAACAGGGAGATGACATTTCCCTTTGGAGAAACAGAAACGGAGCATTTAAGAGGGCTTTTTCTTCAAGAGATACTTGGCTTCAAATTCGAAATCACAGGCCAAAAGTGGAGTGGGAAAAAGGGGTATGGTTTACCCATTCTACTCCAAAATTTGCTTTTATGGTATGGTTGGCTTGCAGAAACAGACTCTATACTGGAGACCGTATGAGAAGTTGGAATACGGGTGCTAATATTAGCTGCATTCTTTGTGATGAACCTGTGGAAACAAGAAACCACTTATTTTTTTCCTGCCAGTTCTCAGAGGAAGTCTGGAGGGGCTTAGCTCGAGGTTTGCTAAAGCAGAGGTACACTCATGATTGGGATACTCTAATGACTCTACTCAGGGACGAAAAGGAACCTCCTGTCACTAAGTTTCTCTTGAGGTATCTCTTCCAAGCCTCTCTTTACTCGATTTGGCGTGAGAGAAATAGGAGGAAACAGGGGGAGAACCCCATCTCTGCTTCCGGTCTAATTTCTTCTATTGATACCACCATTCAATGCCGCGTCAGCTCTGTTCGCAGGACTGATATGAAGATGGAAGGGGCGCTCCAAGCTTGGTTCGCAACAAGACTTTGATCAGTTTTAAAAGTTTGATCTGAGATTCTTTTCATTGTTTAGTCTTTGTACAGTCTATTAGCCTTAGACTCTTTCCCCAATTCTTTCACTCCGGTGTAAAACAACTGCTCTTTTGAATAAATTTAACAACTTATTCAAAAAAAAAATTGGACTGAAGATCCTAAACACCCCAACTTGGACATAACCATCAAACTAAAATCGACCAAGAGCTTTGGTAAGAACATCGGCACCTTCATCTTTGGTACAAACATGAATGGTAGAAATGAGTCATGCTATAACCGCATCACGGGCACTATGACAATTACGTACAATATGGTCGTCCATCCTTTCATGTAAACTAGATTGGTAGTGGTTAGCAGTTAAAAAACCTTTTGCCCAAATAAACCTTAAAATTATTTTAAAGTTACAAGTTTGTAGCTACCGATTACTAAATTCTTGATAGAAAAAGGACACGAACTACAAGGAGTAGTCATAGTAAAACTAGACGAAGACAAACTCAATAGGGGTTTTGAAAAGTTTGGCAAACCAACATCGCGGAGCTTGCTTTAGACCAAAAATAAATTTTCAAAACTTTCAAAATTTGCTAGGATCATAATGAGAGAAACATATGGGAAACTTCATGTACACTTGTTCATCAAGATCACCNTAAATTAAAAAAAAAAAAAAAAAAAAAAAAAAGATCACCATGTAAAAAGACATTGTGGACGTCCATCTGATGCACTACCCGCCTTTTTGCCGAAACCAAGCCCAAAACACTCTGTACGCTAAGATATGGATGTGGTAATAGTGATGGAAATAGATTTCATGACATGGTAAATTATACATTTCATGAAACTACAACTGCATTTACCGATGATTTCAGTGAGAAACCTAACGTAGATGCATAAAAGTTTTACGATATGTTAAATGTTGCTAATGAACTCATATATCCAAAATAAGAACACTTTATATAATCTCGTTTCACGAATCAATCGAACTACTTACCTTTAATTTTCAAATCATATCAAATCAAATCAAATCAATTTTTCGCATGTCTTCTTCTGATGTAATGTAACCATATTTAACGAGATTTCATGGAAAATATGAACCATTGACATAATTGATATTATTTTTCTAACTACTAATACGTTGATTGAATGATTTTTCTAAGTATACTATGATAGAGCTATAGTTTAGATATTTACGAAAAGTTCAAGAGTACTTAATCTTATGTATGCCTGATTAGTTTTTGTATTTATTTACTTATATTAAAGTTCCTTGTCTTTCTGTTGAAGTATTTAATTAAGATTAAAAATTTCAAAATAATAGCACTAAAATATGTTCTAAAAAAAAAAAAAGTACTAAAATATTGGACGAAATTGTATTGTTTGGAAGATTTTTTTTTCTTTTTTTAAAATTGTCGATCACTTTGGTTTCGTTTACTTGGCTCTACCTTCTTTTTGTGTGTGTAATTCCGTTTCCATTGGCTAAATGAAAGGGAAGCAACCATTTTTAGCTATTTTTTGCATATTTGGGGTGTATATATTACTATATTTATTACAACTGATAGTAATTAATGTAAACTCCATTCTTAAACAGAACAAGACAATCCAATTTGTTTTTAAAGAAATATAGGCAATCCATATATTACCAGATTTTGAGTCATGAAGTCTGCAATTGTACTTATGATTTCTTGTGTTTTTGTATTTCTTTTTTTGAACAATATGAAAGGTAATATGTTCATTTCATCTTCAACTTTTACTCATTATTACTTTTAATATATATATATATATATATATATATATATATATATATATATATATATATATACATATCAATTTATTTTTTTGCACTGTCTTTTGGTTTATTTAAACATATTAATCTACATTATTGAAACTATATATATGACTTGTATATATATAGCAATAGAAGTGGAAGCTGCTCCAGGAGGGAAAAGATGTCACTTGAACCAAAGATTTCCAGGATCATGTGGAAATGATGGAAATAAGGCATGTTTAGGTGATTTCCAAGCCAAGAAATTGAAGCATGATCATTGTGTCTGCACCAACATGTTCGTCAACAAGTTTTACCCCAACCCACACCGCATATGCAACTGTAGTACTCCTTGTTAAATTTCTCTATATAAACTATTTTAAAAAATAATATTTATTTAATTACGAAAACATATAAAATGATTTTTGATTATTAGTTTATAAATTTTAATGTAGTATGAGATAATATTTAATAGTTTACATCAAAGAAAAAGAGAAACAAGTTATCCAATACGTCGCAACAATTAAGGCGGCTTTTAGTTTTTTTTGGTCGGTGGGGAAAACAATAATCATGTGGATGGCTCATTGTTTACTAATCTATTTTTTTCTCTTGTGAAGAAAGCTTTGAGAGAATAACTTGCAATATTAGAATCCTCTCTTGAATTCATAAGTGAATATGCTGATCTGCAATAATGACTAATCTGGGAAAAATAAATACAATTTATGTAATAATATGTATATATTCAACTTAGCCGATTCTCCAATCGCCTCTCTTAAATTGGACTCTGAATATCCTAAACACCCCAACTTGGACATAACCATCAAGCCAAAATCAACCAAGAGCTTTGGTAAGAACATCGACACCTTCATCTTTGGTACGAACATTAATGGTAGAAATGAGTCTTGCTATACCCGCATCACATACGAAAATTGCGTTCGATATGTTTGTCCTTTCACGAAAACTAGGTTGGTAGTGATTGGCAGTCAGAAAACATTTTGCCCATATAAGCCAAAACGAGGCCTAAAACACTTTGTACGCTACTCAGTTTGATAACAAGACAAAAGTCTCGTCAAAATATTTCCCTTCAATTTAATTATTTTACCATTGTGATTAGATGTGTTGTGTGTCGTTTAATTGTGTCATTCACTTTGCACTTGATTTTGTAAACAAACTTCGAATTAATGGCAACTTTTCTTGGCGGAAGAGATTCAACTCACGTGATTTTCTTCCATGGCACCAACTTTACCCTTCATGGAGAATCACCAAAATTTATGAACAACCTCTCTGTAGCTTTTGGGTTCAACACATGTTGTCCCATTTGCAAGAAATGATTGGTGAACATTATACGCATCAATGAAATACAGTGTCTTACTTTTGACTGACGATAAATGAAGACTAGATGGGGAGGTAGTGGATTCCTTGTTGCCGAGAGTGTTCAATATGGCACAGTCTTTCCAATGTTTAGATTGTTCACATTTTCTCTTTCCTTGTCCCAAACTTTCGACTGGTGTAACCTCAGATGTAATTTGTGGGCATGAATAAACTGGTGTTAGAGTACCGAGACTGGGAGCAAGCGGAGAAATAAGATTCTCATCATCTGATTCATGTGAATCCTCCTTTTCAGGTACGGGAGTATGCAACTTCTCAGATTCAGACTGCATATGTGACTATTTCTCAAAGTTCGGACCAATAACATCACCAAGTGGATTAGGTTCCATGAAGTTTACTCTTTCACTTCAGCTGAAGCCTGGCAAAACAAGCAGTACTCATAAGTAACTGGTGACGAGGGTGACGAAGCAAAGAGGAAGACTATGACTCTCAAATGGAAAATTCCTTCTTCAAATACAATGTCTCTAGAGATAACAAATTCATGTCTATCTAAATCAAACATTTTCCACCCGTTTTTACCAAACAAATATCCGAAAAAATATGCATCGACGACTACTTAAACCAAATTTATCTTTTTATATAGAACGTAAACGCGTATAACAGAGACGATGAAACACAATACATTTTAATCATAACATGGCTTCTTACCATAAAGAATTTATACTGGGATTTTCCTTTAAAACGCATCACTTGGAGTGGAATTGATTTTGTGAGCCGCTACCATGACAAGTTCTCTCCATAACTTAATGGGCAAACTTCTTCGAAACATAAGATTTATATAAACGTTAAGAATGTGCATATGCATTCGTTCGACACCTCCATTCTGTTGTGGAGTTCTCACAAAAAAAAATCTCATGAATGATCTCATTCTCACGAAAAAAAACTCGACAACCACATAAATTCTGTTCCAGTGTCACTACAAACTGTTTGCAATAACAATTTGCAACGCAAAAAAGGAGTCGTAAAATTGCACTATGTGCCCTCTGGGACAGATCTGGTTGTCGCTATTTCCTATGAATTAATATGTACCCTTTGGAATATAATTCACTCTGCGCCTACTTGTCTTAGTTTCTTTACATTTGTTATACGACTTTTTCTAAACCTCGATAGGAGGAAGGAAACTAGCGATTATTCTTCTCGATGTTGATGTACCTTTTTTTTTTTTTTAAATTGCGAAGAATTTGTATATATCGTTGCAAATTAATTTGTGACTCAAATACTTAGTCGCAAATTGCGAGCCTTTTGCGACTTATTTGCGACCTACGAAACCGAGTTGCATATTAGGTGAAAAATTAGGATTTTGCATTGAATGTTTTTTATTTCATTTTGTGACGGTCTCACGACTAAGTTATGTAGATTAGTGCACCACTTTTACCTCGATTTTCAAATTGTATTCCTCAAAATCGAAAAACATTTTAGGAAAATTTCGATAATAATATCTTGGCCACATGAGATATACATGGTTAAGGCATTTGATGTACAACCACAAGGATCCTGAGACTGGTTCTCACGTGGGAGGATTTGTTTTTCAATGTACTTGGTAGTTCAAGTACGAGTTATCAAGGCAATGAAGAATGTTCATAGTAATCATGAAAATTATAATTACCGTTATCTCATCATCAGTATTCTAATCAAAATTAAAATGGATAGAGAATTAGTAATATTGATAGGTTTTATGAAATGGTAATTAATCCATATCATGAAACTGCGACTGCACATACCGATGATTCTTGTGAGGAACCTAATGTAAATGCAAATTTTTTTTTACGATATGTTAGATGTTGCTAATGAACCCATCTAAAAAGGATGTAGAGTCTAAGTTCATATATTCTCTCATATCAGAAATAAGAACACTTTATATAATCTCGTTTTAAGAATCAATCGAGCTAGTGACCTTTAATTTCCAAATCATATCAAACCAATTTGTTGCATATCTTCTTCTGAAGTAATTTAATTAACTATATTCAACGGGAGTTCATCAAAAATATGAACCATTGACATGATTGATATTATTTTTCTAACTACTAATACTTTGAACCATTAAAAACTAATGAACTTTTCAAAAGTGACAACACACACAATTATCTCTTGATTAAATGATTTTTCTAATAGAACTTTAGTTTAGATATTTACGAAAAGTTCAAGAATACTTAATCTTACGTATGCCTGATTAGTTTTCATATTTATCTACTATATTAAAGTTTTAATTAAGATTAAAAAATTCAAAAAAATAGTACTAAACTATTGGACAAAAATGTACATTGGTTTGGAAGAATGTTTTTTTTTTTAAATGGTCGATCACGTTGATTTCGTTTACTTGGCTCTACCTTCTTTTTTTGGGGGTGTAATTCGTTTTCCATCGGCTAAATGAATGGGAAGCAACTATTTTTAGCATATTTGATGTGTATATTACTATATTTATTACAACTGAGTAATTAATGTAAACTCCATTCTTAAACAGAATAAGACAATCCAATTTGTTTTTAAAGAAATATAGGCAATCCAGAGGATGAAATATTCTTCCAAACAACAAGAGAACAAAGGAATAGACAGTTTTATTAGATTTAATTAAAAGCAGTGTACCTTGGCATAAATTTTTAAATATTTTCTAGTATGATTTAGATACCATGAACTTATTAATTTAACCATAATGGAGTCTGTAAGGACTTGGTTATTATTATTATTATTATTATTTTTTTTTGTGAATAAGAATTACGCTAGTAAGTAAAAACTAATTTATTTTATTGGGTTTGCAAAATATATTGAAATTAGATCTTAAAAGTTGTTTGGTATCAGAAATACTAGAAATTTCAGTTACATTTAACCTCAAACCAATAAAAAGAAAAATGCTGGCTGATATGGAGGCTAAGTATATTTCACCTCAAACTTGGATGGCTTTCATATTGTATATTGCTGAAAAAGTAATATAGGAATAATTTTGAATTCATTTAACATAAATTCTTAATTTTTAGAAAACCTTCATAAATAAAATTTTCTTTATATTTTTAAACTCGCATAATAACAAAATGACATTCATGAAAAATATTTCACCGTTTTATGGATTACTAATAAGTTATTAACATAATAAAGAAGCAATATACGCTAAAAGTCAGACAATCGAACGTCTACTAATATCATATATATATATATATATATATATATATATATATAATATGAAAGATCATAATATAAATAGTAAAGTTGATATTAATTCATTCTCAAGATTTTATAGCATTAGTATAGGGAAAATATCAAAAAAACATTACTTATTTTGTTAAAACCGTAGTTTTCTAGACGGTTTTAAAAATAATTGTAATGATGTATGAAGGTCTAACGACATTTCCACGCCGTCTAAACGCTCAATAGAGATTGAGAGGTGACAAAAATAACTCAACGCATGTGGTGCGAAGAGTATATATGCATATACAAAAAGTGGGATCACATGGCTTCCCTGTCATAGTCCAATCTACCATATTGGGACCAATGTATGATTGATTGTTCCAAACAACCTGAGTTTGGTTTCAAGACATCACATAGATTGCATGATTGATTTATTGCTCATCATATTCCACATTTTACAATATTTATTGCTCTTTTTTATATATACATTGACTTTGGTCTAGTCCAAAGAGGTTTTTTCTTATGCCTAAAAACAACAAAATTTGTTGCTCCTTTACAATAACTTCATGAATTTTGATCCCCTTTTGCTGTTTAAATATTTTGGAGTATTTTTTATGCCGAATCCTTTTAAATCTTACCCCCGTATATACACGTATTTGTACTTATATTCATAAAATATATAAAAACTTATGTGTTTATATGTGTCTATGTGTTATACCCGGTTCTGAAACACGGATTCCTAGATAATTAATCGTATGTCTAGGCGTTCGACGAAGACAATTCCCCGGGATTAAGCATTTTCGGCTGGTTTAATCGGACAATCATTTAGTTGCCGATTTTTTTAATTAATCAGTTGTTAACCGATTTTTACCAAAGTCAAACGATTAAAAATTAAACTTTTGAGCAAATATGAGCCTTACTAAAAGAAGTCCTTTTTTTTTTTTGTAACCTACTAAAAGAAGTCCAATTAGCTAATTTGCCTCTATCATATGTTTTTCTTTATATAGAGAAATGGATGTGTTTCTCCCTTCGGGATATTGAACTTCTTATTTTTATTTTATATCTTATTTTTATTTTATATCTTATTTTTTTCCTCGAAACGTTGAAAATTACTTTTTAAAGATGTTAACATTGCATTTACTTAAGAGCTTCTTGGGCTAAAGTAATTGGACCTTTATTAGATTTGGGTTTATTTTATATTTATAGTTGTTTTTAAAATAAATAAAACTAAAACCACCAAAATTATATAAAAACTAATAATTTAGGTTATGTATTTTTCTATACATACAGTATATTATTTTAATAAATTCGAATAATATAAGTTTTACTTAACATCATCTGTTTATTTCTATATTTTATAAAATTAAAATATAAGCGGCCTATATAACAAGTTCCCGATTAATTCTCAATTAATCAATTAAGCGATAGGCCTCATGCAAACGTCCGATTAACCCCTAACGATATGTAACTAGAGAAATGATGGAATTAGACGTGTAGCTTGGTAGTATATAATAGTAGCGTTGTCGTGTTATAACTTGAACTAAAATTCAGAAATGTACATATGCGACTTAGTCACTTAGACCGAATTCGAATTCTGAAGTGCAACGACAAAATGGAAAATAAACGTGGTAGAGAGAATTTTAGAAAGCTTTAGAGGTAACATGTCACAACCTGCGCTCTAGGAGAAGATGACTGATCCCTCAAAACCCCAGAAAGGGTCAAACCTTTCAGTGATGGAAATGAAACAAAGGTTACCCAACTTTAAAAATTGTCACAAACAAACAAAACAGAGAGAGAACAGAAACATTCCTCACAGCTACTGATGAAACAGAACGAAACACTTTTTGTTCATCCACCATTTTTAATCATACAGTAAGTAGTCTTTAACATTTTAAACTCAAACCTTCAAAGATCCAATCAGCTCGCCGCAGTTACGCAATTGGTTTCTCTTCATACTTCTCTATGACTGAATATGCTGATTCCATAAGAACATTTGCAGCCTCACCGAGTAAAACAGTTTAAAGACGTTGTGTATGTGTGTGTGTGTGTTTATGCATCTCTCATGCTTATATTTAGGCTATTTCTCATTGTTCTTCTCCCGACACCGGCATTTCCCTTTTGCATCATCGCAACAAATTCTCCATAGTCTATCCGTCCATCCTGTAGTTACAAAAAAACCCCAAAAAATTATCAGCCAATATCACAATGGTGAAGAGTGGAAGAATCATGTCAAGAGGCAGAGCTTACATTGTCCTGATCTACTTCTTTAATTACGTCTTCAAGAAAAAGATCGGTCATTCCATGTTCAACGCATGATTGTTGCAGCTCATCAATGGTGATGTAGCCACTTCCGTCTTTATCAAAGTACTGAAAAGCAGAGACAAGATGCTCTTCTCTGTCTAGTTTATTCAGATGGATCGTCGCTGCAATAAACTCGCTGTAATCTATTGTACCGCTGTTGTCCACATCAGCCTAAGACACAACACACAATATGGTCATCTTCTGTCTATATAGCGAAATGAAATAGTATATATTTCATTTTATAAGGATGCATTTTTACCGCTTCCATAAGATCTCGGATCTCGGTGTCTTTCAAGGTTGAGCCATATCTTCTTAAACCAGCTTTGAGTTCATCAAAAGTGATTGCACCGCTGTTATCAGTATCCATTGCCTCAAACATTTCTCTTAAACCTGCAATCTCTTCTTCTGAGAGGCTCTCGGCTATTACCTGATCATTTCATAATAAGTAATATGAGTTAATTCAAATGAATGTGGTGCGTAGACAATGAAAGATAAAGTTCACATACAAACTGACCTTCAAAGCCATCTTCTTTAATTTATTCATTGCCGAAAACTGTTTGAGACGAGACAGAACAGCCGGATCAAGCGCTCTATCTGGTGCAACTCCGTTCTCGCAGATCCATGGATGACCTGAAAAACAAGATAGAAGACTTGATATAGTCTAAAGTTTTATGGTTTCAAAAGGTAACCATATATTTAAGTGGCAATGATTACATACGCAAGACTTCATGAGCGGTCAAGCGTTCAGAGGGACTAGAGCATAACATCTTCCGGATCAAATCTTTAGCGCTGTCGGATATGACGGGCCACGGGTCAGAGTCAAAGTCGATATATCCTTTCAAAACAGCATCAAATATTCCTTGTTGTGTCTCTGATTCCAAAAACACAAAACCAAACTTCAGGAAATCTCTTCTAAGGCACTAAGAAAATGTATTTACGCAGCTATATGCCATCACGGATACCTGCCCAGAAAGGCGGGACTCCACTGAGTAAAATATAGAGTATAACACCAGCAGTCCACACATCAGCTTCAGGACCATAATGTTTGAGAAGAACCTCAGGAGCAACGTAGTATGGACTTCCAACAACATCCTTGAATATTTGGCCTGTAATTAGAGTCAGACAACACATTAGGAAATATAGCATGGCCCTTAAGCTGCAACGTTGCAGCATATACAAATTCATACTCGCCAATAGAAACCCAGAAGTGATATATATCATCATCCACAAATGTTCTAAACCACAATGCCCATCAGAATAAAGAGAATCTTGCAAACTAAGCAAAAATTAAGTAAAACGAGATTCTTCATTTAAGATATAGTACCGCAAGATATACACAATTTCATACTCATTCGGTGAATAGGAACCAACAGTAATGTATATATGCACCAATGTTGTATACCACAAGAAACCACATTACCTGATTACAATTTTCCTAAAATGCTTTGACACTAAACTAGAAACCACATTACCTGGTTTGAAGAAAACGGAGAGCCCAAAATCAATGGCCTTGAGAGAGAAATCATCATCCTTATTAACCAACAAGAAATTCTCGGGCTTCAAGTCTCTATGCATGACCCCAAGCGAATGACACGCCTCAACAACCCCGACAATGATCTTGGTCAACTCAGCAGCTTTCCTCTCGCTGTAGTGTCCTCTGTGAATAATCCTATCAAACAACTCACCGCCAGCACAAAGCTCCATGACAATGTGAACATACAAAGGGTCCTCATAAGCGCCTTTAATGGTAACGATGTTGTTGTGACCAGCTAAATGGTGCATAATCTGAATCTCCCTGCGAACATCCTCAACATCTTCTTTAGAGATCAGTTTCCTCTTGGAAATAGACTTGCAAGCATAGTCAACACCGGTAGCAAGATCGGTACATAGATAAGTGGTGCCGAATTGGCCTTGTCCTAACTTGCGACTCAACGTGTAAAGATCACGAATGTTAGGAGTCTTGTGACCAAGAACATAGTAAGCTTGGTTCTCCATGTTACGCCGCATAACAGGTTCTTTAAGAGGAATGACAAGAACTGGATTGTTGCTGGTTTTGTGATCTTCTTTGGAGGAGAAATCTGGTTCTGCGGTGGGAGAATGGTTGGAGGAAACGTTGGTGAGGGTAATGGAATTCTCTTCGGGGCGACTATTATCGCCCTCGTAGATTTTGCCCTTGAAAGAACCACGGCATGAATTGCCCATCAAACTATGGCAAATTATTAAACCAATCAATCTATATGTCTTTCACTTTCTTCTTCTCCTCATCCAACGAACAAAAAAACTATTCATCAAGACAAAACACAAACAAAAACTCAAACCAAAGATACATAAAGAAATCAGACAACCCACATCAGATCAAGTAACAAACATTCATAATTTCTATTACAAAAGAAGAAAAACAAAAAAAAGACAAGAGCTCCTGAAAAGTCGTATCTTTTTTTACAGCTGATAGATATTCATGAGAAGTTTCCTTAATCATTCATACACCAATATTAAAGATCACACAAAAGAATAAAACACAACAAAAAAACGAAGAAACAGAGGATCTAGAGTACCGGGAATAGCAGACACAGCAAGGTGACGATGAAAATGGATTAGGAAATCTGATTCTTAATATTGAGTTCTGGGAAATCAAAGAAAGAAAAAGATAAATATTGGTCGTCGATACTTTTTTTTCTTTAAGTCAATAACAAAAAGAAAAAAAATGGTTTTTTTATTTGTTTCTTAATATAACTCTGTGCGTGTTGTTGTTGTTGTTTCTGGTTGGGTAATTGGATTCGTTGAATCATCAGAGATGATGAAGGAGAGAGGTGTTGTTATAGTGCTCAACACCCTAAACGCGGCTTCGTCCCACCTTCTTCATTCGTCTCTCTTTACCATTTCTTTAATTATTTCATTAATCCTTTCTATTTCACTCGTCTAATCAATGATTTAATCAAAATTATCTTATTTTTAAAGGGTATGATTATAAAACAAATCTTGTTACTTTTTTTAGAGTTGTGGATGTCTTTTTGCCCTACTTTAGCTTAGCTATACTTATTGTGATATGGTTAAGAGTTCATTTTATGGCTTTTCATTACCTTAATGAAAACTGTTGACAACTAGTTGCTCAACTTTTTTTTTTTTTGTCTGACTTTTCAATTTCGATCATAATAGAAGTTTCAGAACCGAAAATTTTGGTTATGAATAAATAAATAGGGAATCCATTTTAAGAAAATAGTTTTGATCGAAAGTAAATAATGCAAGATGTTACTATTATCACTTTTCTTACAAGAACTAAAGGTGTCAGTGACATGTCATTTGTCGGTTAGTGAGTTAAGATCGCAGACTACACTGGTCTCGCACGTGCTCCAAATTTAGTCTTTTTTTCCTTTTTCTTTTTCTTTTTCTGGTCATTATATGATGTTTTTTTTTTTTTTTTAAAAGTCATTATATGATGTTCCTTTTCTATAAATAACTTTTCTCTACAAATTTAGTTTTCTATATAGAGGGAACGACACCAAAGCAAAACAAAACTTTGTATGTGCAATTGCTTATTGTTTGCATTTTCTTTTTGTATAAATAGTGAAAATTCAGAATCTTTGATTCACAACCGTGAAGCAATTTATGTACTACGACTATTACGTATTTTTTTTTTTTTCAACAGCAATAATATACATTTAGTTGGGTTCAGTGTCAAGGTGACTACCATCAACCGCTACTACATATTTATTTTCATTGTTTTTTTTTCTCTGGTTAATATTTTGTTTACTGTTCAAAAACACTTAAATCATGTTCCCTTTGTAGTTGGACACACTTAAATTTTAGAATCTCAGAAAAAAAGTCAAGATTAAAAAAAAAACATCAGTCTCTACCTCTCTCTCAACAGCAGCCGCCGCTTCCCTTCAGATCAGCGCGTGGGCCGGCGTCCGGCGGCTTCGGCTGGCCGGCGTCGTCCCCTCCGTCACGTCCCCTTGTTTCTCGTAGTTTTTCTTCATTCGGTTTAGTAGCTCTCTCCCTTCCTCGCGGCGAAGTCTCAGGGCCTCCGTCGGAGGCTTCTGAACGGCGACCTGACGGCTGTGCCTCTGCTGGTGGTGCTCCGGCGGCCCGTCGATCTTGAGAAGAAGGCTCTGTAGCTGAGGTGTTTTGGCTCTCCGATCCGGTGGTTCTCAGCGGCGGCCGATCTGCTTGTTTCTTCTCCGCGCCGCTTGGTTGGTGAGTTCCCCGACGGCCTGGCGCTCCTCCATCGTTGGCTCTCGGCGGGAAGTGTCTGCTCAGGCACTCTGTCTCGGGGTCGGTGGTGGTGACAGCTCCGGTCAGTTTGGTAGGCGGTTCTCCCTTGAGGAGCCGGCGTTTCTTCTCCGGTGAAAGCTTCCAGATCTGAAACTGAAAAACCCAGACCCGGCGAATCTACAGCCACTCTCTCTCACGGTGCTTGATGGCGGGACATTCATGTCAAATTACTTACACGCTGGTGGCCCTCTCTCCGTGATGCGGTGGAACTGCCTCACCGGCGATCATCTCTAGTTCATCGGTGGCTCTGTCCATGGTGGCGGATGCCTTCCTAGATCTAGGGTTTTTCTCGGTTCAATTCCGGTTAGCGGATTGACCGGTTTAGTGTTTGCTAAGCCAGGCCGGTTTAGGGGGTTAGTCTTAGTCGGTTCCGGTTTTGAGGGTTAGTCTCAGCCGGTTTCCGGTTGAGTTTCATTCGGACGTTTTGTCCGTTTTAGGCATAGGACCGGAACAAAGAAAGCTGGATAATCTAATCCTATCGGAAATTGCGCTTCTCGCGTAGAAGCTATTAGGACATGTTTTCACTCTGATCCTCAAGGACTAATAGTTTGGTTTTGAATAGAACTTCTTGATAGGACTTGATCATATCCCGGTTAGTAAGTGTTTTCGTGTCATTGGGTAGAATTTTGTGGTTTAAGAGATGATTTCATACCGGGTTGTGGTGTGTTTCATCTCGTAGTGGTTGAAAAAATACATGACTATACGTCGGGTAGCGTTGGATCCGCTAGTGTTTCAGGGTTTTACTTGACTGAGTCATTGTATTTGGGTGGATTCTATCGAGGTTGAAAATTGTGTAATTTCGATTTGGTTAATGAAAAGTGTTGTTGAGCCAAAAAAAAAAAAAAAAAAAAAATTTTAGAATCTCAGAAAAGTACAGTTTATGAGACTTTCTCTCAGTCATTAGAAAAGTCATATAAGTCTGCGATAAAATAGTCCAATTTCCTTCCAAATAACAAAATTCAAAGAAAAAGAAAAAAAAAAGACTAAAATATGAAGACGTCACTAACTAAAAACGGTGGTTACATGATTCCAAGTACTTGGGAGCTTCTGACTGAGCAGTGTTTCCCCAACACTCAAAGAATAGTTTCTGTTTACAGTAATATCACTCATTACCAGTTTACTTACAATCCAATTTCAGGGGTTGAAAATTAATGCATTTTTGATGCGCCAAAAAAAACAAAAACGCTTATTACTCCAACCGCTACACGATGCTGACAAGACTCCATATCTACTTGGAACAGAAACTTACATAATAATATGTTTTGAGTTTCCGGCTCTGGGGTTGACGGAGATTAATCTACTCTTCTAAGCTTCACACTGATAGTTCTGTTGCCTCCACTGGTTTTCCCCCTCCTCCACTAGTAGGGCTATAGTTATTACAATAGTATAGTTTCCGGTTAGATGAGAACAAGAGCAGAAAGATTAGAGCTTTAGGAAATTTGGAGAGATCAGACTTACAATCCACTTAAGACTTTAATGGCGTCGTAAAAGAACCACTGCAAGGTAATGACAGGTCCAACAATCGTGATTCGAACAGGAAGACTTCTGGTGAAGAGACCAACAAACCCAATATTCCTCACAGCCTGAAGTTCAAACCATATAAGGCAACATCAATCAATAATAATACTTTATACAGTGGAAGTGGAATTGCAAAAATGGAATTTCAAGATTGAATTGTTTATGATGCTTAAGAGTCTACCTGCAGCACATTCTTGGCTTTGTTGTTGTAGAGAGATGAAAGAACCACATCTGCAGGGTTAGAGACGATTGTACCTACGGCTCCAGCAGTATAACCAGCAAGACATGTGACACCCAGTTGTTGAAGTTTAGAGCAATCTTGCTTCCTTTTCTGGACGATCTTTTGGTATATAAACTCAACTGACTGCTCAAACGTTGAGAACATCACCATAGAAACTGAAACCACACAGGAGGCATAATCAACAAGATATGGTTTTGGTAGAGAACACAACCAAGTCTACAAATAGGCTAAAGTGTATCTCTATCTCAAGTATATTTATAATATCTACAAAGCTAATGCGTAGAACTGAACAATTTGCTGACAGATTAATAAATTAAAGAACATGCTGATGCAGAGAGTTGATGATTTTCAAATTGATTTGGTGAAAACAGGCATAGCATAAAGAAGTAAAATTACATGGAAGATTGCGACACCAGAGCGGAAAAAGTCCCCTGTGGAAACTGCATTGGGAGAGATAAAGACTCAAAAACAAACGCAAAATGACAACCAAGCAGAATAATACTGGAAAAAGGGCCTACCCAGCAAGACCTTCACTTCTATATACTCTTGGAAATCCATCAAGCAACCCCTTTGCAAACCCGGGCTGCGTCTGAACTCTAACTTTTATGGCTTCAAATGGACATAGAGCCATATCGGCGAATATTTGAGCAGATGCACTACTGAGAAAGTATATGGGAGTTCTGTTGTGGTTAGGCAACACATTGGAGTAGAGTGTCTTGAAGTACTCATAGAGTCCGAATCTGCATCCACCTTGAACTCCATAGCCCAAAAGCTTCCCGGACCAACCTCTCCAGAGATAGGAATGGCCATGTTCTCTTAAGAGAGTAGAGAAACCCGTGGGAATGCTATTGTACTTGACGGGATTCACCTAAAAGATTCATTGACTGATCAATCATGATGATCTAATCTGAGCACAGAGAAGAAAGCAAACATCCTAAATCTAGCAGTAAGAGATTTATGGAGACAGACAACTAGAAGAAGAAAAAAAGACAATTAGAGATTTTTAGCATCAGAATCAAAGTAGCGTTAGACCCATTTGGGTATTTCCACGGAAAGAAAGAAATCGAAGAGAAAGGAAGAAAACCTGCATATTGACTTTGAGGACATCAAGAGGAGTAATAGCCAAATGGGTTGTTCCAGCACTGAGCATTCCTCCCATGGTGCAAACAGTATAAAACCAAGGAGACGACAGTTGATCGTCTAGTTTCGTCTTGACATTTGTCATCAGTTTCAACTCCCGATTAAAACCCTAATCCCTCACAAAAGTCAGAACAAAAGTTGTTGTTTGGCTTTGTCTGGGAAGGAAAAACAAGACCCAGAAAATGAAGAAACAGAGACGTCACAAGAAAGAAGAAGCTAAAGAAGAGGCTACGTGGAGGATTCTCATATTGATGGCGATCGCTTGTCCACGTCTCACGGACGCCAAAGACAAGGCCCAGAACGAAACAGAACGCTCTCTTTTACTTTATATTTTCCCCGTCAAGAAGAAAAGTTCCAAGCTTTCGGGAACGGGTTGGCGGAAAAATAGCATCTTTCTTTTGAGGAAATGTTATGAAGGTGCTTTCGATTTAGGTTTCATGTCGGCGGCTAGATTCGTTCCTTACCGTTATCGGAATTTTGTATGAAATTCTCTTCTATCGAAATGGGCTTTCTATGGGGCCTTGTAGTTAGGGTTCTTCACAGTTCACGCCCATATAAAAATGTAATTTTAATTTTGAATCTTATGACTGATTAGGACATCCGAGTTTTATCTGCTACTTATTTGCATTCGTATGGTCTGTTGCTTCCTCATTTTGTCATCTGGAGTTTGTGTGATTCCCTGTCTTCGCGGTTGTGTGGTAATGTTTCACTGATGAGTAATCAGTAACCAGTGTCTGTTAACTTGCTTCAGGCCTTCTTGTAGAGGTGTGCTTGTTGCTATTGCTGACGAAGTTAGTGTTCTGGTACTGGGATTAGATTATCAACAAATTTTTGGTTAATCTGTTCTGTCCAGATTTGTGGATAGAACGCAACAAAAAGGTTTCTGTTGTGATTGGGCTACACAACTCAGAGTTCCTGCTGATGCATCTTATTTCAGTATTTTAGAGTGATCCTTCAGTTGAAGGCCTGATAGTGGCAATGCTTCTTGTTGGTCGCGTCCAACGCTGCTTAGGCCAGATCGGAAATGCCACCATCAGTCTGCTTTTTCAAACCAACCCCTCCGAGTTCTAAACCATTTTAGTTATTTCGGAGGACGAACAGAAATGAAAACCAAAACCTAACCAAGCTTGTAAACTAGTTTATTTGAAATATCTGAAAACCTACAACCGTTTTATTTGAAATCACAACGCCGTACATCACTGAACATATAGTCCCTCCCATCAATCCCACAATTTTACTCCGGTAAGCAGGTGCTACAACTGCCCTCTCAAATCAAAGTCTTAGAAATCAAAGCCATGCCAAAAGAGAGTGAACAAAACTCATAGACCATGTCCTTAAACTGGAATAACCACCATCTTTACCTCTCGAGTGGACAAAGTTTCAAATTCCAATCTTTATTGCCATCTAGAATTACAGAGGAAGATCTATTCCAATTTCAGCAGAATCAAACATCACAGATCACCTGGACATGCTGTCAACAAGCCTAGCACCAATCTTATCAAGCTTCTTGACAGAAGCCACAGATTTTAAATGTCCAACATTCAAAAACGCTTCCACCATCTTCTCTCCAATCGCTTCTCCTTTCTCCGCGGAATCAATCACCGCAACCGCAGTTGGTCCAGCTCCACTAATTGTACATCCAAAAGCTCCTGCCTCCAAAGCCGCCTTTTTGACAGCTTCCATCCCCGGAATCAATGGCGCTCTCGTCGGCTCAACAACTCTATCCGACGATAACGCCTTCCCTAGCATCACAGCGTCTCCTTCCAGCACCGCAGCGACTAAAGCAGCCGCTTGGCTACTGTTCCAAACGTGGTGAACCATGGGAATCTCTTTAGGCAATGCAGCTCTCATCTTCTTAGTTGGAGCTTCAAACTCAGGGCTCACTAGAACAAAGAAGAGTTCTTTATCCACAGGGAATCTCAAGGGCTTTAGATCAAGCGGCTCGTAGTTTCGAATCAGAACGAATCCTCCCATAATCGCCGGTGCGATGTTATCTGCGTGATAACCTGAAACCTTAGCTTCCGATTCCAAACCTGCTAATACCAACTCGTCGTTCCCTAATTTCCGGCCAAAGATCTCGTTAACCGCCACGGCGGCTGCGGCGGCGCTGGCTGCGCTCGAGCCTAGACCACTTCCTAAAGGAAGCCCTTTGTGTAAATCCAATGATAAACCAACCGATCTGATCCCTAGCATCTTCATCGTGGCAATGGCGGCGATTCCAGCGCAGTTCCGGAGAGGATTAGTGCTGAGTTTCGTCGTGGTTCCGGTGATCTCCGAGATCGAAATCTCACCGGCGCGTACAGAGGGATCTACTCGGAGACTGACGTGGTCGCCGAGGCCGTCGACGGCGCATCCGAGGAAGTCAAAGCCTGGGCCCAAATTAGCGACGGTCGCTGGAGCAAAAGTCTTGACGGAGACGAAGACCGGCTCGGGCTCAACGGCGACGAGGGTTTGTACGGAAGCTCTACATCGGAAAACGGATACGTTGGCGAATAACGGCGGCGATGGTTTGGATTTGGATGGGAAATAGGAAATGGGTTTGGTGGGAGACTGGAAACAGAGAGTCGCCATTGTTGAAGTGAGATGAATCACAGCAACAAATATATAAACAAACGTGACCACCTAACCTAATGTTCTTCCCCAGCTGATTAGTTTTTAGTACTTTTTTAGAGTGGAGTGAGGTCAGATTCAGATTAGAGAATTTCACGGTTTTACCTAACCACATACCTCTAAACCGGACTGTTTCAGGTTTGAACCGAACCAGATAGCTTGTTCACTTCTTTGTCTTACAATGTACTAGTACTTTTATAGTTAAGTGTGTGCTTCAATACAAATGTATAACTTTATCCATATATGCCTCTAAAACAAAATCCCATTTTGCTTACAAATGAGGTGTGTGTTAAAATGTACAGATAAAACATATCTTTAGGACACCTTCAGTTTCCTCATATCCTTCTAGATTCAGTTCTCGAGGTATCGTTTGCATTCATAGAAAGATTGCTCCTTTTGCGCTTTAATTTTCTCTTGGATTCTTCTTCCTTTTCATCAAAAAAGGTTAAAAAAGTCTGCATCCTTTTCAAACGTGAACTTCCTGGTGCAGGTAAAGCTTCTTCTTCTTCTGGCTTGTATTTGCAGAAGTCGCGGACTATCTTCAAGAAGTGGAAAATGAGCGCAACAAGACAAGCGATCCCACACACAAGGAACATGCCCCAGAAGCTATGCACGTTGAGCTGTTCTGTGTCACCTGACTGGGACTGGTGTGTGTTGCTGCAGTTAGATCTCGATAGCCATCGGTCATGGATCTTCTGAAGATCGCCAGTTTCGGACAGACCAAGAATGGCAGTTGACATGTCAACTGCTAAAGGAGAGTCTCTTGGGAATGCCTTTTTGAACAGAATGCAAAACATGGATCAGATTATGTTCAAAAATGGTGGTAAAGAGAAGAAATTCAGAAGATGACTCACAAATCCCCAACCACATCTGGTGAATTCTTGGCCTCTGATGGCAAACTTACAGTAATTTGAGAGGAAAAGATCAACATAAGGGCGTTCATCAACAATTGCAGCAACAGTGCCGTTTTGAAGTGCAGTAGCATATTCTTCAGGAGAGCCGAGAGGCACAAGTCTGGATCTGGCGATGTTAAGCTCATCAACCATGTAGTTTTCAGAGAAAGAACCAACCTGGAAGCCAATACGACCGGTGCTGCTGATGAGTGTATCGACTCCTTTTATAGGTGAATTGAGCTGTTGCACTGTAAGTATTGATGTGAGGCTCGCAGTGTAACTGGATGTAATAATAAGAACCACAAAAAGCCATATGAGCAGCACCATACGACCAAGCGTGCTCACTGTATTCTCCCCTGAGAGTTGAATAGCATAAAAATGTTAAAAAAACTTCACACATGGATCGCAGTTACTAGCTAGAGGGGGTTAGGAAACTTACGGTGGGAGAAAAACATCGTCGAGAAGGTGAACCTGCATTGTAGCAAAAGACTTAGAGCTTGCTATGGTTATCTCAAATTTATGCAGACATATAAAATGGCTCTCAGCATACTAACCAGAGTATGGTAACAATTTGTCTCCTTGGGGGACCCCGAAAATCATCGTTCATTCGGTGTTCAAGAATCCATATTACAGCTCCAACAACAACGAAAAAAGCTGCCGTTACAGCCCACATAGGAGGAGTAAAAGGGCGTAAGAAGGCCCAAGGATTTTCGTTAGGTGCTGTGACAGGAGCAACCACGACAAGGCCTGACTCGATGTATGGCTGAGTGAAATCCACAATTCTTGTTCGTTTTGTGACAATGGCAATGTCTCCCACAACAGCATCAAAGTCAACTCCAGTGCTGACCTTGTTGACCAGATCATTGTAGTTTGGATTGTTGAGACCATCTCCAAAAAAGATGAATTCGTGCGGAACTGAATAAGAAAGTAGTTTCACAGCAGCTTCAAATACATCAATGCAATATCCTTGTACTTTGTTGCTACTTCCATTGACCCTTGAGACAAAGTCCTTGAAGCTTGCTCTATCAGGAACACCAATTCTCAACCGCCTTCCGTTATTAGGAAAAACCCATCCACGAGGAGGAACTGACGTCCCACCAGGCCAAGTTACAGGTTTCAGATGTTGGTTTGAGCTAGAACGGTTAGGAGGTTTGCTATAAAACGATTCAGGTGGCACAATAGAAAGACCAGAGTGGTTTGACCAATAACCTATTTGGTGAAAACCTTCATCAACCACATTGATAATATCATATGAAGGCTGCACCATTGATCTGTCTGGATGAAACTGAACCGGACCTGTTAGACCAGACATCTTTGTATGCACAATGTAATCAAGAAGTTGTGGTCCTTCATCAAAACTGCTCAACGCACTTAGATTCAATGCCCCACCTTCTAAGCTTCTTAGCTTTGCATCATGAGAAAAGGAAAGATTACCTCCAGCTTCCAGAAGTGACTTAACTGCTCGAGCAATGATCCAGACAGTGTCATAAGCATACAAACCATAGACATTCAACCCAATAGGCTTCGATTTACTCAACTTGTTCTTCCACCGTGCCACAAAGTCTCTTTTCTTTCTCGAATCCGGCGTGTGAAGACGCAGTGTTAGAACTCCATTGAGAGACTTGAGATCCAGTGGCAACTCTGAATCTTGTAGAGAAGACAACCAAGGTGAAGCTATCCAAACATAGCCTTTCTCCATCATGCCTAATCTCTGTGCTTGCTCAAAGATCATTTTCCCTGTATTTTCGAAAGTGTTCACCACAATTATCCGAGATTCCATTCCCCGGATCTTAGTCAACTCCTCAATGATCTCAACTGGACTAGTAATGACAACGTCCAGAGGAAGCACTGCCTTGTAAGAAATCCTGCAACGCCTCTCTTCAAGCTCATCGCCTAAAGCTGTGATACCGTTTCTGCTGCCATCATCATCGTTATATAAAGCCACCACATCTGACCAGCCATAGAATGTAATAATATCTGCAATGGCTTGCATCAGAAAAAGATCGCTCGGTGCTGTCTGAACAAAGAATGGGAATTGCAGCGGAGAGAGGCTAGGGTCAAGAGCCGTGAACGACAACATGGGAACACTAAGCTCATTGGCAAGATGAGACAATACATGAGCCATTATTGAAGTCTGTGGACCAATTATAGCCACTACATCATTCTCCATGAATTGCAATGCTGCAACAATAAAGAATAAGTAAAGTAAAGTTTCGAAAAACGTAATCAAGAAAAAGAAAACAAGATGAGGCTTTTTCTGCTTCAACCTCCCATGATGCTGAGGAAACCACTGCGTTTAGCATCACTCATCATAATCTGCAATTTCGATCCACCGAGGAAACTAGGATCGGAATTTACATCTACCTCAGCAGCTTTCAAGGCAATATTGGCAACTCGACCGTACATGGTGTTTATACCGAAAATTGCACCCACTTTAATAACTGGAGGCCTAGAACTAGAAGCTAACCCATCACCATTAAGAAGAATGAAGCTCAAGACAACTACAACCCAATTCATTGCTTGGCTTGATCAGTTCTTGAAACACCTAATCCTGATCAGCAGAGCCAAAGCAAGTAGCTTTGGGGTATCACCAGTGTCACGGGGACTAAACCCTTTTACACAAAAAAGACCGGTGGAGATGTATGGAGAGGCAGAGATTATGCCAAACCCCAACACCAAACCATCCTTTAATAGATAGAAAAAAGGTAAAGATTCGTGAAGGGGGTTGAATAATCAATGGGCTAAAAAAGGACACTTGAAAACATGAGGAACAAGCAAGAGTAAAGAAAGGGACAATACGAGTGGTTGTTCAGTGAAAGAAGCAAATATAAAATTCGTGGGTATATTTGAAGATTTGAGAAAGGAACAAACTTTTTTATTTTAATAGGTTGATTTTATTTTACTTACAAGGAGAATCCATGGAGGACACTGAAGCTCTTGAGGATAAAACAAAAGGGAAGTTTTAACGAAGGGAAAGGAAACGTGGGAAATGACATGGCTGGTCAGTGGCCACGGAACGAAGATCCCCATTAAGATTTTTGGAAGGATTTGTCATACTGTGACTGAAACTATTAAGTGAACTTGTTTTTTACCAAGCCCAAAAAAAACATAAAAAGGAGGAGAAGACTTTGACTCGGATAATTGGTTCTTGGCTAGTCGGCAGCTAAATCTCTGGTAACCATTCATTTGCATACCCCTAAAAATAGTATGAATAAAATTGACAAAAAAAATACAAAAAGTATTTTTCTAAAACAGAATTTAATTATTTTAAATAATTTTTTTTAATGTGTTATAAAATTGAATATTTACATGTACTAAACTCTCATCTACTGTTTATCCTAAGTTTTNGGCTTCTCTTTTGTCGATAGTTTCGATTTCTCAATTTTAAGAACTTGTTAATTGGATTTTGATGGAGTTTGGTGAGGAGAGGGTCCAATCCCTTTGTGGATTTGTGATTTTTCTCTCCATCCTTCTCCTTTGATTCAATTCCGTGATTTTATGCTTGCATGCAAGCATTATTGAGATCGATCTATCTCTTGCTCGCCGTTTTAGATCCCGTTCGGTGTCTATTTGGTTCCCCTTTGTGATCTCAGTTGAGATCTTTTGTCTATGCAAGTTGCATGCGTCCCCTTGTTCTCCGGTGGGTTAGTATAATCAATCGCGATTTCGTTTGTTTCTTCTTCATCTCTCTCCCGGGCTCTCCTTCGGCTTTGAAGATCTCCTTCTCTCGTTTATGCTCGATCGAAGGTGCTCAAGGCTCTTCCGCAAACGATGATTCTCCGCTCCTCGTCTCTACAAAAAGGTAAGATC
>OVAF01001109.1:1017-15343 GCA_900406245.1 Odontarrhena argentea | reverse complement strand
AAAAAAAAAAGAAAAAAGAAAAAAAGAGTGAGAGAAGAGCCATAAGAGAAGGTCGATTTTTGCATAGACCCCTATTGATGGTCTTTCTCAAAAGATGAGAGATTTGATGTTTCTTGTGCATTTTTTACTTGTTTTAGCTGTTCATAAAGATTTTCTTCTTTTTTTTTTGGCCTATTGTATTTCTTCTGGTATAAGCCGTTGTTCCATTGTCTGGTTCGGTTTAAATCCAGTGCGAAGAACCAAAGCATCTTTTCTATTTCAATTTAAACCGGTTGAGAAAACCGAAGGGTTCCTTTGACGGACCTCTTCAAGGATGGTTGGTATGATTTTGAGTGGGATGGATCATTATACAAAAAAAAAAAGCATCGATTTTTTTTGTTCTTATTAACTTACAGAGTGTTCTTAATGCTTTTAATCATTTCATTAATGTTCCAACTTTCTTACAAAAATGATACCAAAGTATAAAAGGATAATCATATTGGCAACAGTTTTGTTACTATAATGTCTTTAATCATAACTGTTTCAATCTTAGGTAGATGTGAAGTTTTTCATGCTTTCACTTTTCACTAGATTCTTTTTTCTTTTAACTTTTTACTTTATGTCTAGTTAAACGTTGCTAAAAAGTAATCATGCATTTCTGTGTTTACACTTTTCACTAACTTATAATTACAATAAATATAGGTGTCTTGTCTTAACCTCCATTAACATCTTGGTGTTTATATCAGCTTCACTCTTTGTCTTTACTCGAAAGTCACATGATAACATCATTTGATTGAGCTTGTTCGCTGAGTTCACTCTCAGCTTATTGTTTTCCATTTCAGATTCCATGTGTTGGCTGATTATTGAGTCATGTATTGTCAGATATGCAATACAAATTATTTTATTTTCAACTCTTCAATATTAAATCTCTCAAGGGATTCTTAAGTTTCAGAATGGGCAAATGGCTATCAAAACAAAAACAGATCGATTATTATTTAATTGCCCATACTCAAATACGTGTTAGTGATGGGTAAAGTTTACCTTTTACCTTTGAGACTAAACTATTTTTTCGCCCATGAAGTCACGTTATGACACAAATTCGCAGTAGAAATAGTAACAAGTGTAAGCAAAATAATCAGTTCAATGAAAAGTTACGAATCCATCCTCTTTCCAACTTAGGGAAAGAAAGACAGTTGCCAACTACTTCAATTATTCAGTCCGTGAATTTATTGAAGTTAGGCAGCTATTTAGTCAGTATATTAAGAGTGCATTATGCTTTGATTATGTTTTAAATGTGCACCCACAAAAACATCAACTCTTAGACACTTTAGTGACTTTACCATTTCATCTTTTGTGATATGTTACAAGATAGTTGAAATTCATTTATCTGGCCAAGACCAAGGAAACAAAAAAATCACGACAGAAATTTCAGTTCAGAGACGTTGAAGTCTGAAGATATCTTTGATCTCAACTAATTTTTTTTTGTTGAAAAGGATTTTAGTAGAAACATATTTTCAAGGAAAAGAAATACTAAAATGGTTGAGAACTCAGGGAAGTAGTAAATAAATAACTTAAAAGTAATCAGTAGGAATCACCACATTCACACACTGTGGTTTTTAAGTGTATCAGAAATCTTCCAAGGTTTTGTTTCTCTTTTGTCCCTCAGTTGTGAGGCATACCTGCAAAAGAATCAAGCAACGCTATACTCTTTAATCATTTTAATGCCCAAACATGAGAAAAAGCATTGACTAGATTGATATCACACAATTTTTGTTGTTACCTAAGGTTCCATTATCTGGTCGAATTTCAGCTAATGGATTGACTATAAATCCAGGATTGCCATTAAACCGCTGCCTCGAGTCTTGTATCCCAACGGTTTGTGCATTTCTGTTCCTATAAGTTGGCAGCCTTGATGTTGAACACTTTGGATCAGGTTTCTTCCAGAATTTGGACGTAATAAAACTTGCAGGAGGAAGAAGACAGCAGCTGTTTCTGCTTGGACTGTTACTCATCCTTCCATTTGCAACCGCTAAGTCATAAGATATCTCGTCCAGCGCAAGTTCTAGTCCCTGAACTCGAGTTTCCAGACCGTGCATTCCTTGTTGTGAGCTCCCGACAAATCTCTGATGAAAATACACAGTATGAGTTTCAGGATTAAAGTAATGAAAGCAATCTGAATATGTTCAAGACAAAATAAACCTGAAGGAGGTCCATAAGATTGGATTGTTGTTGTTCAATCTGAACAAGCTGATTACGGATCAAAGCCACATCTTCAAACCCTTTGCAGTTTCTACTATTTTGGTTTTCTGACAAGACATGATGTCCTGTTGCCATAGTAGCACCAGATAGTGATATATTACTATCAACGACCCCTAGCTTCTGCATCTTATCATGATTAGAATGACTCGCTTCCATTACGTTCTCGTTATAGGTATGATCTTCTTCTTCAAGAGGCTCACCAATGGGAATAACAGCTCCTCCAGCTTTCCAGTCTAATCTTCTCCTTACATTTGATTTTGTATGTGATGGCACAGCACTTGTTTTCTTCTGACCACTACTTTTCATATTAGCCCGTTTCTTAGCCGTGCTGGCTAGTGAACTCCCTGGTGGAGTCGATCTGTTAAGAAGATGAGTTCTTGGTTTACCAGGAGTAGAAGCAACTCTAGACCCTGAAGGGTATCTTCCATCACTTGCTTCATCTCCTCCCATACCTTTAAAACCAAGAAAACAGAAGAGTAAGCAACCAAAGAACCATCCACAATCAACAAATCCGTACAAGAGACAAAAAGAACACAAGAATCTAAGTACAAGACAAGTAAAAGTTTCCTAATTTAGCCAAAATCTAATTCATCACCTTTAGAAGAAGCATTAGATCTAGGAGGAGAAACCTCTTCTGATAAATCCGGAACTTGTTTCCATGCCTCCATCATCTGATTCATCACCTCTCTCACAGCTTTCACCTACAACAATCAAAAACAGCACAATTTAAAATCTACCAATCGTGCTTTTGAGCAAACATTCAAGATCAAGATCACGAAACCTTATCGTATCTCCTGTTCTCAAAGATCTTCAAACACTTAGCCTTAAACTCTCCTAAACCATTTCTCTCCATCATAGCTAACTTCCCCAAAGCTTCAGCAGCAGCTTTCCTGGCTGCCCAATCTTCACTAACCAAGAAACCAACCAAACAATCCACCAACCCTCTCAATCCACCGGACCTCACAGCCACACCACCAGCACCAATCACACTTCCGATCACAACGACACCCGCAGATTTCGCCTTAAACGCATTACATTTAACCAACTTCTCCAGTCTCGGCAACAAAACTCCCCCTAACTTCCCCGGATCCGGATCCGACGCCGAATCAATCGCCGCCGCGAGACACAGCGCCGCTCCGATCTGCGCATTAACCTCCTGCTCAGTGAAAAGCGTATCCGATAACGGCTTCATAAACGCCGAAGCAAAAGGAGGCTTCGACGTCCGAGAAGAAATCGCCGACACAGCCGCAACACAACTCGAGCGAATCGAAGAGTCCGAATCACGAAGACGACGAGTGATTCGAGTGAGTATCTTAGAGAGAAACGGAGATAGAGAATTCGGAGGAAGAGAAATTGATAAAACCGCGAGCAAGTGAATACAATGCTTCCTCACCGCCGGTTTATCTCCGGTGTCGGCGGAGAGTATAACGGAGATAAACGATTGAAGATTTCCGGTGGTGGGATCAATTTGTCTCGCCATCAAATCAAGCTCACGAGCCGCCATTGTGAAAGTATCTCGATCCCCAAGCTTAGTTAACAACTCAGACATCTTCTGCTTCGTGTTCTTCGCCATAATGGGCTAAGAATTTCCCGGTGACGCTTGATGAGTCAGTGAAGCAGCGGAGACGGTGGTGGATCTGGCGGAATAAGTGGTGGTAGTGGCATTAGTGTAATTAATTCGAAGTTTGGACTCGGTGAGGTTTGATCGTCTGTATGTTTGTTTTATAACCGTTTTAAAAGAAGAAGTGCGAAATAGAGATGATGACCTAAAACGGTGCCGTTTCTTCAGGTGTCTGCAAAAATTATCACGCCAGGGAACATGTCATGATGTTTTTTTGTAGAAGAATTATCGTTTCGTTTTCCTATCTTATTTATTTCTAAATATTTATTATTGCGAAAACCAAAACCTTACACTACAAAAATCAAAAACATTTGAAATCATGCAATAATTCTTTTTATAATGTTAATCGTGATTGTCAAATTATTTGTTTATTCGAATGGGTTTGATATGTGATTTAATATTTTAGGATTGTTACGGTAGACCATAAAGAGATCGGACAAAACCAAGTGTATGACAGTTTAGCGATGTTACTTAAGGTTTTCTAATTCAAATTTTGGAAAGGTTTTGGAGTTCAACATATGTCCTCGATTAGACAAAGATATGTAGGAGTTACCTATCAATATTATAAAATGATTGAATTCGACAACATATCAAACTATGAGTACAAATGTAGATAAATTAAAACATATATGACTTGTAGCTTTCAAGCATTAATATGTGCAAATCAAGCAAAAGTAACTTAACTTGATGGCCTTCTTCTTTATACGTACCCCAAGGTGGTTGAACTAATATTCTAATAATTTTATATTTCATTATTTGGTGAACTAATATTATCAAATCGGAACACGACCGTTCCTTGTACTTGTTCATATTATTAGCTACATTAATTTAATCAGTGTGGTTAGTAAAAGAGGGAACTGTTCTTGTCTGGTCATAAATCATAATTAAGGGTGTCAAAATCAAGATGTCCGTTTGGACCGGATACAAGCCCAGCTAAAAGCCCAATACAGAGTTGGAAACTCATTTTGCAAATCCCTCTCAAATAATCCATGTCAACTATGAAGTATGATCATTGACATGATAATTAAGCAGGTACCTAATCCAATAATAAGAGATTAATCATTGATTTTTGTTTAAGTAAAGGAAAGCTAAGCAAAATGCAAAATATGACAGGCATTCACCAAAAGAAAAAGCAGAGATTCCACAAAACGGCCAAAAAAAAAANNAAAAAAAAAACAGAGAGAACTGTGTTTGGTTTGGTTTCCCTCAACATTGTCTTTTTCTTTTTGTCTACTTTATTAGATACCCTGAGACTTGAGTAAACAAACATTATTGTGAGATTGTAAACAAAAGAGAATGTCTGAAAAGAAATGAAAGCATACAAAAGACATAACTCATGTGCTTTTTCATGCAGCCTTAGCTTCTTTTTTCATTGTAGCTCTGACATAAATCTCATAGCAGCATCCTGATAAAGAAAGGCAACACACAAGATAAGCAAGATACACCTAAGTGGAGATTCCATGCTCATAATGCAAAGTAGATCAGATTATATTTGGACAAGTGTCATTTCAAGATTAACTTTTAACAGACCAATAGTAACCGAAGAAACCTCTCAGACAATGAAGTAAACCTTCACGAGAATCTTGTACAGAGTTCTCAATGATGTTATGAGAATGATTCTAAAGTTGCTAACATGTCAATCAAACCTAAATTATTCAATCCACAGTTTTCTTGACTGCTAGAATGTGAATTTCAAACTGTGTCCACTACCTAGTGAATCTCTTTCTCAGACTCATCCTGAAACCGTACCAGTTTATGATTCTATACTCACAAAATCTGACCACTAAACAATTCCATTCTGATTAACCTAAACATAAAAAGCTATGAATTATGTCCTATCACTCAAAATTCATCCTGAAACTGCACCACATTATTATGTTTCCATCCTCGCAAAATTGGACCACTAAACAGTTCCAAGTCTGATTAGCTTCGACCAAAAAAGCTATGCACTGTGTCTGTTTACCTGCAACAACAACGACTGTGAGCACATCTCCAATCCTTTTCAGTTTGTGCACACCTTTCTTATGGGACTTGAATCTCATCAAAGCAGCATCTTCAGCCAAAAGCTACACAGGATTTGAATAAAACATCACAAATCCATTGATTATAGAAGAAAATCTCATAAAACAGTTTAAACACAACAACTCCAACTCTGGGAATGAGAGAACATTCTTATCTCAAATGAATTAAGACTCACAAAGACCACCAGAAACGTATCGGTATCACATGAGAATCAGTCAAAAACTAATGCTTCCAAGAACTCTATGTGTTACATCACACTCTCAAATCTTTCCCAACAATGCATCAGTCTCATTTGAGAAAGAAAATTCCTTAGAAGACTAAGTCACAATGAACCAGTCCTTAATCAAATCGTAAAACTAATCCCAGTTCAGATTCCAAATGCTCATAAAAATTCCCCAACCATACCCTAGTTCATTCAAAGCAAGCAAATTCGGAACAGGAAGATGTAAGAACAAACCCTAATTTACAAGATTAGAGATACTTACAGCTTTCTCGCGAGTTCCTGGCTCGATATGGAATCCACGACGAGATAGTGATAACGCATCACTCGTCTTCTGCAAAAAAAAAAAATCAATCAAACAGATCAAACCAAAATCCAGCAATAATCCATTAACAAGACGATTCGCTTCAAACCTGTGAAGAAGAAGAACGGAAATGAGATGAAATTGAAGAAGCCTTGTTGAGAATAAACGCCATCGAAGATCACGATGTAACTTCAGAGCATTCACAGAAGAAGACGATGACTGAAATCTTAAGGTGGAATTTTGTTGAAATTTCCACAATTAGCTATATACTTTATAATTACTCCATTCTGACCCCAATACTATTTAGTGGGCATTGTTATAGTCAAGTGAAATTAATATCTAGTCTAGCTTGAATTAAGAACCCAAATAACAAGTGTTCTCCAATAATGAAAAGTTAGACAATGATTGGTTTTCACTTAACTTGGTGCTTTAATAATTCTCATCACAAAAGATTATATAAAAGACCCTGCTTCTTTAAGCCTTCAACAAAAATGAAGCTTTCCTAAACATATTCACATCTTTCAACACAAAGATGGAAACGACAAATGGAGAAGAAGAAAGAAAACGCCTCTGGATGATCAGAAAATCCGAGTATATACACACAAAATCTGTCCANTTTTTTTTTTTTTTCTTGTACTAACTCAGTTCAGAGTTTTCCTAACTGTGACATTCTTGAAAACAGAAAGCCATTTTGAGACGCTGAAGAGTTTTGTCCATCTCTTTCTGTGAGCCTTCCCAATCGCAGCATGCTTCTGTGACATGAAACCGTCAAGCGCACTCTGCAAATCAGATTGTGGTTCTTCTAAGCCTAGAATCTGAGAGCAGTTCCAGAGATTATAATCGTCGTATAAACCTTGTGGATTCACTTCCATGTCAACATCATCACTGTACTGGCCACTACATTCTGCTGTATTGTGAAGATTTGGCGTAAATCCATAGCTGTCCAAGCTAGTAAGGCTGTGACCCGAATAGTCAATCCCGACACTGCTTTGAGAAGCCGGGACATTGAGAAAGTTCCTCATCATGGAAACCTCATCATCATACGAGACTACTTGGTCTGGGTGGTTCAGTGCAGCAATTACCAAATCCTCGGCTTGAGCCTGAAACAGAAACAAACGATATCAAGACCTGAGCAATATATAGAAGAGAGAAACCAAGTCAAATCTCAAGAAAGAAAGAGGATAAGTGCCTTTTCAATCTCAGATAACTTATCAGCAGGAAAATACTGGAACTCTACAATCAGGCCAAGCACTTGTGCTACAACATTAAAAACTACAGCGCTTTTCTTCTGCAATCCAGGAGGTTGGTAAACATGGACGCTACTATCCAGAACACACGATTGAGCATGGTCCAAAGTGATATCCCACATCTTTGAAGACATTCCCGTACCAAGAATCTACAAGAACACGAATCATCATCAAGCAGTGTACCCATAGAACCTTAGGTACATAACCACAGATCGTTTACAGGAAGAAAAGAGACTCTTACTTGTCGGAGTTTTAAAGCGTTTAAATGGAAATGAGTTAGAAAATCCTTGACAGTGTTTATATTTGACCAATGCAGTCGTTTGTGAAATGCTCCATCTTTCCCTATCTTTTCCAATCTCCATACTTCGTCGAATAGAGAAGGAGGATGATGCTTCTTGTACACTACAAGTGAAAAAGATTTAGTTTACAGAAAACTCGAGAACAAGAAACTTATATTTCTCTTAGTTCTGGTAGTGGTGAGTTTTGGAGGTAAATAAGATAACTCAAAGAGAACCTTTTCCCCAGATGTTATGAATCATACCATTAGAAGATATTGCAAAACTAGTTCAATGATACACAATTGGAAAGAATAGAAAATAACAAGCAATACTTACATTCTCCTCGGTGATCCCTTACGACAAAGGACTCTGTTATAGCCTCTTTAACTTTAACATAATCAAACTTATCCACCATTTGTACCCCGAGTCTGAACTTCCTGCTCCTAGTCCAGCTAGAGTTATCTGTAAATGAAATTTCATCCATGACACCGATGCCATCATTAAGAACCGCAAATACATTCCCACTGAGTAGATGTTTCTTTCCTTCTCTCTCTCTTACAATGTTATTCTTGATATCCTGAGCTGTCCAATCACTATCACTGTCAAAATCACCCTCAAGAACAAAAATTTCGAGTTTTGCAGATGATGCAGGACCAGAAGAGACGATTTGGCCAGTTGAAGGATCGATTAATCCAACTCTTATAGCTTGGCCATCATCTCCTTCTATCCGAGCTGAAGTAAACACAGGTAGTGATAGACTGTTCAAGAACTTTAAATGTAGGTTCCTTGTTTCCAACGGATGAATCTCTTTCTCGCATATCCTGAAGGAAGGTGAACATTAGAAAGAACGTACATATATCAGAACAGCCTCAAAATTCAAATATTTATCCTAAAAAGAAGCTTACCACTTGATGCCTGTTAGATGCTTTCCAAGAGCCAATTCAACTTCTTCTTTTACCTATCCCAAGAGATATTCATGAATCTAATAACATCCCAAAGAAAAGTAGTAAATTCTTATAGTATGATACGTACCACTTTACGAAGCAAAGGCTCGAGAACGGGTTCAAGAAATTGTTTGACGGTTTGCAATCTCATTACCTCCTGCACCACACTAAATTTGGATTGGAAGTCAGATGTAAGAATTCACATTAGCTGGCTAACACTAAAGGATCAATTCAAAAGAATAAAAACTATTGCTAGCGACCCCAAAAAACAAATGATTCTTATTGAAAACCCAAACCATGGTATCAAGTCAATGTCAAACGAACAAGTTCCATTCCAATATCGTCTTCTCATATACATTATCAAGCCTACTTGAAACTTCCAAGCCAAGAACAAAATGATAAACTAGTCTCCCTCTACGATCATCAAATAAAACAATTCAACTAAAGACCCTCACAGGCAATAAAATTTAGTCTCGTATTCTAATAAAAGATGCTCAGTTTTTGCTTACATAAACCAACAGTCCACTCCTTGTTCATAGCCATTGGATATAAAAATCACAACTTGTAGACTCTAATTCATACTCATAAGAAGCCTATATCCAACACAGAGGGCTACTGATTCGACCCTAAAAAGCTCACCTTTTGAACCTCCTACGCTTATCCTCAGGTGAGCTCCCTTCAACACGTGCTTTCCCTTCATCAAACTCCCTCTTCTGCGACATCTTTCAGAAACCCACCACGAGGATGATGATACAGAAACAGAATTTAACAAGACCCTTGGAAATTCACAGAGAATTTCAACCATTTACAGAATATTTTTGAGGTTCATACAAATCCTAAAAAGACGAGAAATTTCAGGGAAAGAGATATATATAAAAAGAGTAACGGAAAGGAGTAATTGTGAATCTGATCTTCTTCTTCAAACACAAGACCCGTATCTTGGAATTACCTAACTAATACCACCACACCAAGCTCGTTTCAAATCTGTAAAAAACGAGAAAAGAGAGGATTTTTGTGAGTTCTTAGGTAAGCAGATAGAGACGGAAGGTAGAAGAAAGATTGTGTGTTTTGAAGTTGCTCTCACTATTTTGTGTGTGGGTTCCACTCAAACCGCGTCAATGACGAGGAACCCCTAATTTTTCTTTTATAATATGGTTTAAAGAATGTAAAGTTTTGACTTTTAGACCTTAATCATTGATCTGCTCACCCTTTTTTAACCTTAATCTCTTGAATTAAGTGCATTCACCAAAAAGTTTATAATCTATCAAGAATAGTCTTTTTATCTTCTAGAGAATCGAATCTTTGTATATATATTATAAAGAAGGAATTAGTTGAGATGAATATGTTTTAGAACCAAGACTACAAAGATTCGATTGATTATTACAATAAATCNGTTTATAATCTATCAAGAATAGTCTTTTTATCTTCTAGAGAATCGAATCTTTGTATATGTATTATAAAGAAGGAATTAGTTGAGATGAATATGTTTTAGAACCAAGACTACAAAGATTCGATTGATTATTACAATAAATTGATAGTTTTTGTTCAAGTGTTTGGTTGTTTTAAACTTGTTCGTGAGATGTTAACCCAAAAAAACATAAAACTTGTTCGTGAAATTTGGAGTCAAGACCGGCTAATTCACATTGATTTTCCGAGATCGGAAGCGTATGAACCAAGGATGGCGGTTTTATTAGGCTTATGGGAATTGATTTAGGGGTGGAACAAGAAATCATATCAAGCATGCGCAAAATTGAAATCATCCATATAAATTATGTGTAAGTTTCCATAATTCATACTTGTACTTATTGTCACATGGTTATGTGTCAATTATGTAAGCTGGTAGCCAAATAACACTCNATTATGTAAGCTGTGAGATAGCATTCACTTATGCCTCGGCCATAAGGTCTTTGTCTTATAGCTAGTCTTTGTTTTTTCCAAGTGTGGAAACACACAAAAAACACATGTTAATGTTTTGATCGGATAATTATTAGGGTGCCAACTAAGAGGAATGAAAATTGTAGTCCTACTTGTTCGAAATGCAGAAAACATTTAGTTTTTTATTAAATACATCTACCGATATACTGTATGCCAACGATGATTTGTCTTTTTACCTTTTAGATATGTAGATGATTATTAGTTTTGCAGTGACTAGCAATGGTGATTAAATCTTGTTATTTCAATGACTAGTCTAAGCTACAATACATATTTTGGTATCAAATCTTTGCTCGATTTTATAAAAAAAAGGGTAAATCAAGAATTGCTATCTGAGTGAGACTGAGGACCAATTCAAATCCGACCAAATTGTTAACATACTTATATATATATATATATATATATATATATATATATCTTCTATTTATATGTTCAACTATCTTTTGTATAAGGGAAAAAAAAAAAGAGTTTGTCTACCTCTTGCCTGTGTATAATTTGACAATGAAACAAAATTGGTTAATTTAATTAAAATTTGGGGATATCTCACGGAATCACACGGAATGTTTGTAGAATAATTCAGATCTTGTTGTCATCATCTGACATACTCAAACGAACTGTCTGACTTTGACCACAACCTAAATACTCCCACTTGACCTGACTATGTATTTATACTTACTTAAATCCTGTTCCATCACACGCACGTTTGATTCTGTCCTCGCTTCCATCTATCTACCACACATGACTCCGATTTGCAAGAAATTAAGTCAAAATTTCATATCAATTCACATTAAACAGCAAATACAAATTAATTTACGAAAACATTAAATTTAATTTTGAATAACAAACCACATAAAAAAATGCAGCAACACTGGAACATTTATTTGCAAACAAATGAACTGTCATTTAACTGAAAGGAAAAAAAATTATACAGATAATATTGATAATCACTCATTTATATATAGCTTAAAAGTAAAAATAAGATAACAAAGCAAGGAAAAGAGATAAACCGAGGATATATTGTAAAAGACATTACACTTCCCTTTACAAGCAGAGGGACATTTTACTTTTGTTCATTTAATTGAAAAAAAAACAACAATAATCACAATCTTACAACACTCAAAATTAATAATTTACACCCATTTATATCAAGGGACAAAAAAAAAAACATAAGATAACATTGTTAAAAAAAAAAAAAAGGCAAATAAAAAAGAGGAGAAAAAAAAGATCGATAGTTAAAAAATAAAAAGCTAGAATTGGGAGGAATATGCGAAACCCCCATTTTGCCCTCCTTGAAACTGAGTCCTGCTTAGCCCAGTCGCATCAAGCATACGATTCCACTCACGCGCCTCCGCATTTTCCCCAAATTCACTCTCTCCTCCGCTTCCTCCCCCTCGCATCGCCTGCAGAATCTTCCCCGCCTTCTCCTTAACCCGCCCGTTACCCCTCTCTTCCAATTCCTTCAACACTTCCTCCGCTCCTGCCTCACTCGCCAATCCCCTAAACCTCAAATTCCCTTGACAAAGCGTCAACAAAACCGCCACGCAATTCTCACGCGCCGCCTCGGAGTCATCTCCGTCCTCCCTCAACTTCCCAACCAAAATCCCCACCGAATTCCCATCCAACATCGCACCTTTCCCATCCGGACAAGCTGCGAGATTACAAAGCACCAACAAAATACGACTAGTCGATTCCCCCGACCTAACCATTGAGAGCAAAGTGGGCACCGCACCAGCTCTAACCAACCGAGTCCTATTACTTGGAATCAACGACAAATGATAGAGCGCAAGAGCCGCATCTCCACGCGCTCTCTCGCTCTCCGACGATCTAAGCGCGTGAAGCAACGGCTCCACCGCACCGAGAACACCAATCACCATCTTATTCTCATCTTCAAGCGCCAAGCTAAACAAAGCTCCGGCGACATGTTCCTGCGCCTCCGTAGTACCCGATTTCAACACATCAATCAAAAGCGGCACAAATCCAGACCTAACAATCTTAACTTTGTTCTGCTTCTCCAACGAGAGATTCACAAGGGAAGCAGCAGCATTAGTCTGAACAAGATTGTACCTTGACACCAAGAGTGATCGGAGAAACGAAAGAATCCGATCTGTACAAAGCGAAACCCTAAGATCTTCACTAGATCTAGTCATCTTCCTCAACAGAATCAAACCTTGTTCATGATCGAAAATATCAACGCCTCTTAGCTTGTTGTAAATCTCTTCTTCTTCAGGTGACATTGGAGGAGATAAAGAGTGATCGGTGGAAGAGAAGGAGAGAGCGTTTCTATCGAAAACGTAAACTCCAGAGGAAGAAGAAGTCGTTGAAGAAGAAGAGAACATACTCACAGCTCGAGTCGGATGAAACGGACTTTGCCCAATCGTCACCGACTCAATCGAAGTCGTCGGTGACGACGTTGAGTTTCTTGATCGAGCTCGGATCGCTTCCATTACAGCATCGTAATCTGACGGCGAATTCTCCTCAACCGGAGGGAGAACAATCTCCGGTTCCGAAACCCTAATTTTCCCAATTTCCGGAATCGGGTCCGCGTCCGGGTTCGGGTTCGGGTTCGGGTCCGAATTCGAACTGTTATCCATTAAACCACGGACGACAGTTTCGACGTAAGCGGAATCAGGAGGACGAGGAGGATCGACTTTGTTCCGATCACACCAACTGAAAATGGTGGATTTCATGGCGAGATTGGGGATAACGGTGGATAAATCGGGTCGGGTACCGTTTGGTAGATCCGGTATATACCCTAAGTTACGGCAGACTTGGACGGAGAGACGCTCGAAAGTTTGACCGGAGGAGACGACGACAGGATCCGACATGAGGAATCCGGTGATGGGACACAGAAATTCCGGCGGAGTCTCGTCGTGTTTGTGCTGTGTGAGAGTTGTTGAAGTGGCTGAAGCTGAGCGTTGGTGGAACGAGAACCATCTCTGCTTATTACCTTTACCCATCGCTCCAAAAGCTCCAAAAAAGCAACAGAGAGAAGTCGGAGAAGAAGAAGAAGCTCGAAGTGTTGTTTTTGATAAAGTCTAAACCGGTTTAATTCATNCGGAGAAGAAGAAGAAGCTCGAAGTGTTGTTTTTGATAAAGTCTAAACCGGTTTAATTGAATTAAACCGGAAAATGTAACCAATTTGGATTAGATTATTATAGGCAACAAATCTTAAGTAGACTTATTAGAAATGAAACGGAATTGGTAATGTTTGGTAGTAACGACTCTTACTTTTTGATGACTTTTTCTTTGGTTTACTTTTGGTAATAAATATTTTAAAGATGATTGTCATTTATGCGTACCTGATTTTTAGCAGATTCGAGTTTTGGTTTAAGCTAAACCGGATGAGGAATATTCTTTTAACAAAGCTAAAAGGTAAGTTAGACTGAGTAATGAAACAAGATATAATAATTGCCTCTGGCAGACAGTTAAGGCGTGTTACATACTCTGAAACCGATATAAAAAATGTGATAATCTTTTTATAAAAGTAAAGTTGATGATGATAGTGTTTTTTTTTTTTTTT
>OVAF01001108.1:0-25897 GCA_900406245.1 Odontarrhena argentea | reverse complement strand
TAAAAAATTTAGTCTAATGATTTATCTTTAAAATATATAGTTTCACCGTGTAAATACTCGTTTTAAACGCTCTACAATGTAAGTTGTTGAAACAAAAATGTAAAACTCAACACACATAAATGAGACTTCTGAATCTTAAATATAACTTATTTTCTTATTCTATTTCGCAGTGTAATGAAAATTTCCTTATTCAATTTCGTAGTGTTATGAAAATTTAGAAATATGATTTATTTCTTTATTCAATTATGACATTTTTTTTTTATCTCGTGAGTTATATGACATGTGGCACGATCTCGTGAATTCTACTAATTGTGCCACGTGTCGATACCACGTTAAAAAATTTAGTCTAATGATTTATCTTTAAAATATATAGTTTCACCGTGTAAATACCCGTTTTAAACGCTCTACAATGTAAGTTGTTGAAACAAAAATGTAAAACTCAACACACATAAATGAGACTTCTGAATCTTAAATATAACTTATTTCTTTATTCTATTTCGCAGTGTAATGAAAATTTCCTTATTCAATTTCGTAGTGTTATGAAAATTTAGAAATATGATTTATTTCTTGGGACCTTTATTTCTTTATTCAATTATGACATTTTTTTTTTCTTTTTGGTTTTTTCCATAATCTTTATTTGGAAAATAAATTTTAATGTAATCTTTAATTAAAAAAATGGAAAATATAAACACATGGCATCATCTCGTGAGTTATATATATGACACGTGGCACGATCTTGTGAATTCTACTAATTGTGTCACGTGTCGATACCACGTTAAACGCGTTCATCTTTATTTAATAAGATATGGAAAAAATGATATTTTTCTATTTGGACTTGATCTTTTTTATTTACAAACACATCTCTTAAATTATAGATATTTATTATTTTTATATTTAAATATTTCAAAATATGTTTATATTTAACAAACATTATAATGACACTTAATATAAAAATAAATACATAGAAATATTTCATAAAAATTTGCATTGCCACTAATAATAAAATTTAAAATACACAAAAATAGTTAATAAAAAGTACAATGAAACATATAATAAAATTAAATTAATGATGTTATTTTAGTAAATTATTCTGCAAAATAAAATAATTGGGTAAATTCTATAATTTTGATAAATATAATGTGTTTTTAAAAATTAATATTTACATAAAATGTTTTTGGAGTGAAAAATGGAGCCGTAGATTGGAGAAAACCCCATCTCCATTTTAGAGCTACTCTCTTTTGGAGAAAAATATGGAGTAGAGGGTTGGAGGTGGTCTTACTATGTTTTAGGGAATGAAATCTCGGAACTTGATTAAGATCTTTTTAATATTGGGGTGTAAATCCGGTTCTGTTTTTGGAACCAAAGTCGGCGGAACACACTTGTTCACTCGAGATGGAGCCCAAACAAAGAAAGAAAGCAGTTCAATTTAGTATAACATACGAAAGTACAACTACAAACAACTAAAACATATAAAAAGTAAAAGTAATTTCTAAATATGACAAATCCACCAAAACCTACAAGTAATCCAAACTAACAGAGATCATTGGCCGAAATACAGTTATGTGATGAAGTTATATTTCTGAAGTAGAAAGATTGAAGCTTCATAATTTGCCCAGAGATGTCTACATGCGGCAATGTCGGAAAGATTGGTTAACGTCTAGAAGAAGAGAATGGAAGATGACTAACAGATCAAATTTGTAGAAATAACTAGCGACCAAGAACTAAACCGGTTATAGTCGAGACCAAAACGACAATCATTCGTAACCGGATAGAAGCCAAGACCAATATCCACCGAATAAACAAACAAAAGTGATAATGTGAGAGAACAAGGTTACGGTAACAGATCTAATTTGAAAGGAAAAAATAAGGGAGTGTAGCGAAGGTTGCTGGAAATTAATATTAAAGAACATTCTACACATCATGTGGTTGTCATAGCCTCAACCACATGATGCTTTGTTATATAACATCTTCTTCCACCAAAGCTCATTCTTTTTTGTTTGGATTATTCAGCGAATATACTTTGTCTGCATCTTCAACAAACAATTGATATATATTCAACGAGATGGTACGAGGTTTGACACTTAAATCTATGTCTCAAAGTCGTTGGGAGAGTCATTTGGAAAGTGTCAAAACAATTCGGTTCCAAGCACTAGAAATTAGAGATGTTATACTTTACTTGACTGCAAATACAAATGATCAAAAACAAAAATAATGTTGAATCTCTCACATTGAGTGAAACACATGAAATTGGAGGGTTTGAATTTCTTTTTAAAATGGTGATTTGGTATGATATTCTAGCTATTATCAACAGAGTGCGCAAGACTTTGCGGTTAGAGGATGTTGATATTGATGTTGCTATTTGTGAATTAAGATCGAATGCAAAGTCTAAGACTATAGAAATTTTAGAGGTTATGGATATAGAAGTTGTTTTTTTGTGTGGAAAAAGAAGAGGATCGTTAGAAGAAAGAAGCATTTTGATGAAGATTCTTAAAAAGTAGATGAAATATGGAGCTATCGTCAGAAGACAATTTTGTCAATAAATATTTCTTCATACTTATGGATCAAACTCTAGTTTCACTTGAGACAAGGTTTAAACTATTTCAAATGTATGAACAAACCTTTAGATTTTTGTTTGACTAAAAAAAAACTAAGTGGTGAAGATTTGAGACAAGGTTTAAACTATGCATTCTGATGTAGATGGAGATGGCTTGTTATTGGGACTACAAATTCTTCAGAGTTGTTACCAAATGAGGTTAAGAAGCCTATTGAAGTGTTGAAATTTTTTTAAAAAGAAGAGCGACATGTTATCCCAACACATGGATTGCTAACCAAATATTGTTGACTATTCTGATATCAGTTTTGCTCAGAAAAGTTTCTATAAGTTAAAGCTAATCAAGAATTATATGCGGTCCATCATGACACATGATAAATTGAAGGAGTTAGCTATTGAGAGAGCTATATTTGAAAAACTTGATTACGTGATTTTAATGGATGATTTTGCAGAGAAGAGTCCAAGGATCATCATATTTTAGAAATAATAATTTCTTATGTTATGTGTTTTAAACTTTGATGTAGTTGATACGTTATTCATATGTAAACTACTTACTATTATTTATGAATTGAAATTAACATCAAAGAGCACAATTTTTAGTTTAGCTTCAGACATCCGATATTGTTGGTACTGCACGGTGTAAGTATAAGTACAATTATTAAGTTATGCTATAACTAACACAATATTTTAAATCAGAATTTAAATAAAATTTCTAGTATCATAATGATTTTAATCAGTACGTATAAAGGAATATCATCATAGTCCAAAGAGATATATCACCCTATGGAATATTATAGTCCAAAGAAATATGCACAATGCATCAAGCTACGTCTAAACTCATGGATATCACGGTAATAGCACTATTACAAACCTTTAGGCTACAAATTCTGCACATTAGGATGATTAAATATCTTTTATAAAATTTTAGTGATGTGATCAATATTTCAATTTATGCCAAGATATATCGTACCACTCAAAGTAAACACATCCTGCATGAATAAACATACCTACAAACACCTAATTTATACGGAATTTCTTTATTCGTAATATAATTTTTTTTTTTTTTATAGTAATAACCATCGAGTTATATGTAATGTTGTTAAAAAATGATAGATTTCTTTTCATTAAACATCTTAACGTTAGCAGTTCCAGAAACAAAAAAAAAAAAAAAAACAAAAAAAAAAGGAAGCTAATCGATCAAAGAAAAATTCATAAGCGATTCTTTGCTGGATCCAACTAAACCCTAGAATGGTTTCGTGATTGAAGGTGCAATCTTTCTTCCATTTCTGATTGATTCTGGGTACTTCACGAGATTCTCTTTGTAAATCTCGTTGAAATTTTCTTTTGAAATTTTCTATTTGTCAAGGAAAATTTCGCGTTTTGGGGATCTATTCTTGTTGAAGCGTGATGAAGTCTGGGAGTGCAGCGAAATTGATAGTAGAAGCGTTGCTTCAGCGATTCCTACCTCTCGCAAGACGCCGAATCGAGACAGCTCAGGCTCAGGTTCGTCTCTTTCTCAAATAGCTTCACACATTTGACTCCATTTGATGCTTAGTCTCTTAATTTGAGGTTTTTCATTTCTGTTTATTGTGTAGTTCTCTTCTCAATAGTTGAGTTTATTAGTCTTTGAGTAGGGTTATAATGGAAGTATTACTTTCAGTTGGGTGTAACTTGAACTTGTGAAGGAAATGCCTTTATTTAGCTGACTAGTAAATGTTTTTTCGAAGCGGTCGTGATATGGTCCTTGGTATGATGTTTGCAGGATGGACAGTATCTTCGTCCATCAGATCCTGCTTATGAGCAGGTGCTGGATTCTTTGGCTATGATTGCGCGTCACACACCTGTTCCGCTTTTAGAAGCTCTACTTAGATGGAGGGAAAGGTGGGTTAGATTTTATTACGCTCTTTTTAATAGTTAGATGGTTTTTCGACTCTGATATGTCTAAAAAGAACTATCTCCCCCCTGGCTACAATTTCTGTGCATTATTGTAGCTTGTGCTGTTCGTCTCCCATTTTCCAGTGTTGCTTTTGGACTCTTTGGTGCATTTTCATTCATTCTTATGTATATCAGTTTTATTCTCGTAGGTGAAGTTATTGACTTGATGTAACCTATGGTTGGGCGAAGCCACTTCTTGACAATAACTGATATTGTGTTTGTTTGTGTGCTTATATCTGCCTTGCAGTGAATCACCTAAAGGTGCAAATGATGCATCAACTTTCCAGAGAAAGGTATTTTCTTTTGACTCCTCACAGGAAAAGTACTGTATGTGATAGATCCAACTGACCAGACTGTTATACACTTACTCCTCTGTTTCTTAGTGCTCTTATCTCTCTTTAAGTACACCAGTCTCCATGGTGGTTTTCATTTTTCTGATATATGGCTTTACATAACTGGAATCAGTTGGCTGTCGAGTGCATCTTCTGCTCAGCATGTATTCGCTTTGTGGAGTGCTGCCCGCAGGAAGGGCTCACCGGTTTGTTAGTTTCTCTATTCAGTTTCTTTCCAACAAACTATGTCGACTGCCTTGCTGATAGAAGAACTTTGTTTCTTGAATGGCAGAAAAGCTATGGTCTGGACTTGAGAATTTTGTTTTTGATTGGCTAATTAATGCTGACAGGTAGTGGTTTCAAAATCTGGTGCTTGATATCTATATGATTCACTTAACTGTATGCCTTTTTCCGAGTCGTGAAAAGCTAGAAGGTTTAAGTTTGGATGCTCCTCTTTTATAGGGTTGTTAGCCAAGTGGAATATCCATCGCTGGTCGATTTGAGGGGTCTCCTTCTTGACCTGGTTGCTCAACTCCTTGGTGCACTATCCCGTATTAGGTATTTCACTTTTGTAATGTTAGTTGTTATCAATCCTCCCAGCATGCTAAAGGATAAGAGATATGGGCGGATATACATGTACAAATTTAGCTGGAAGGAAATAACTTGTTAGAGTGGTGATCCAGTTTTGAGTCGCTACCTCAAATACACTAATCCATTTGCTACTTTAATTTTTCCATTAACAGATTCAGCTCTGTCACTGAGCGTTTTTTCATGGAGCTCAATACTCGCCGGATTGATACAAGTGTTGCAAGAAGTGAAACTCTCAGCATCATTAATGGGATGCGATACTTAAAGCTTGGGGTATGTCGTAAATCTCCTAGAAAATACAGGCTTTAGGAAATGAACTTGACAGTATGTTTAATTCCAGGTTAAGAGCGAGGGTGGGCTGAATGCGTCTGCCTCCTTTGTCGCAAAGGCTAACCCTCTTAACCGGGCTCCGCACAAACGTAAAAGTGAGCTTCATCATGCGCTTTGCAATATGCTTTCTAACATCCTGGCGCCTCTCTCCGATGGTGGCAAAAGCCAGTGGCCTCCTTCAGTTGCAGAGCCTGCGTTGACACTCTGGTATGAGGCTGTTGGACGCATTAGAGTACAGCTAATCCATTGGATGGAGAAACAGAGCAAACATCTTGGTGTACGTCAATCTGATTTAATGTCACCTTGTCATGTTCACCTTATGATTTCAGTCATTAACATGCCTAATTGGGAAAATAGGTTGGCTATCCGCTTGTGACTCTTCTTCTCTGTCTTGGTGACCCGCTTATATTTCATCATAATTTAAGCTCTCACATGGAGCAATTGTACAAGCTTCTGAGAGTAAGTTTTCCTGTATTCAGAATTTAAATTAAGTAAGAATGCACAAGCAGTTATTGTGTCCCCGCACGAGATGCATTGCAGTTTTTAAAACAGAAGCTTCTTTTTGTTTAAGAACAGACACTAGTGACTAAATTAGCCTATTTTTCAAGCCTGTTCATGGTAGAATATGTATCTTGGTTGTACTCATTATAGTACTGCACATTATGCAGGATAAGAATCATCGCTACATGGCACTTGATTGTCTTCACCGGGTGTTGAAGTTTTATTTGAGTGTCTATTCTGCTACCCAGCCACCAAATCGTATATGGGATTACTTGGATAGTGTGACATCACAATTGCTAACAGTTCTAAGAAAAGGAATGCTCACTCAGGATGTCCAACAAGATAAACTCGTAGAGTTCTGTGTGAGCATATCTGAGCATAACCTTGACTTTGCCATGAATCACATGCTACTAGAACTTTTAAAACAAGATAGCCCAAGTGAAGCAAAGATTATTGGCCTCCGTGCTTTGCTTGCCCTTGTTATGTCACCTTCAAGCCAGTATGTTGGCTTGGAAATATTTAAGGGTAATCTGTTAATCTAAATTAGGTCATTAGTTGGTCTCAGTAAACTGTCCACTCATAATTTACGTGTTCTCTTAACAGGTCATGGAATTGGCCACTACATACCAAAGGTGAAAGCAGCAATTGAGTCGATTTTGAGATCCTGCCACAGGACATATAGTCAAGCTCTTCTAACATCATCCAGGACTACGATAGGTAGTTTTAGTTTATGCAAAAAGCTACTCTAATGTACATGATTTTACTGGGAGGCAAAGGATCACTATATCTTGTGTGTATTTAAGTGTGATTGGTTTTCTTATTTTCTACCTGGGATTATCTGGCTAAAAGTTTCTCTTGAATACGTTGTTTGCTAACCTTTAAAACATATGCAGATGCTGTAAATAAAGAGAAGTCTCAAGGATCTCTCTTCCGCTCAGTGCTGAAATGCATACCATACCTGATAGAGGAAGTCGGCCGGAGTGATAAAATCACGGAAATAATACCTCAGCATGGTATAAGTATTGATCCTGGAGTCCGAGAAGAAGCAGTGCAAGTCCTGAACCGGATTGTTAGATACCTTCCCCATCGCCGTTTTGCAGTTATGAGAGGGATGGCAAACTTCATCTTGAAGCTTCCTGATGAGTTCCCACTCCTCATTCAAACATCACTAGGACGCCTGTTGGAACTCATGCGTTTCTGGAGGGCTTGTTTGGTAGATGACAGACAAGATAGTGATGCTGAAGAGGAAAAGCAAACACCAAAGGGAAATGATAGATTCAAAAAATTGTCCTTCCACCAATCAGCAGATGCAATTGAGTTTCGAGCTGCAGATATTGATGCTGTCGGCTTAATTTTTCTTAGTTCAGTCGACAGCCAGATTCGGCACACTGCACTAGAATTATTGCGCTGTGTACGTGCATTGAGAAATGATATACGGGATCTCATGATTCAAGAGCACCCAGACCATGTTATGAAATTTGAAGCTGAACCAATTTACATGATCGATGTCTTGGAAGAACATGGGGTACGTACCTTCTGTGTATAACTCATCATTCAGAGGCTATACATTTTTATCATTTAGGCTACTACTGGTTTTAATTTTGGAAGATTTTACATATGTATCCCTTTTTGCTTTGTTGATACAATAGGATGATATTGTTCAAAGTTGCTATTGGGATTCTGCCCGTCCTTTTGATTTAAGACGAGATTCTGATGCCATTCCCTCTGATGTTACTCTTCAATCCATAATCTTTGAAAGCCCCGATAAAAACAGATGGGGTCGGTGTCTCAGCGAGCTTGTCAAATATGCTGCTGAGCTCTGCCCGCGTTCAGTTCAAGAAGCCAAGTAAGTATATTTCGCCTTGTTTTCATTAGTCTTGTTATGAAATTTTTGTACTCTCTTCTCTGACCATTAACACTTTCCTAAATCATTCAATACTGGCAAAAGTGTAAGGATTAGAAAAGTAGGCTTTATGGACCAAGATACCCTCATAAAAATATATGCCAGAATTTAATGTGCAGATAAAATATTACTTAATAGTTTTTGACCTATGAAAGGAAAATACTCGTGACATAAAATGTAATACATGCACTAGTTCCTTTCACCCAAAAAAAAAACCGTTTTTCCAGTTTATTGCAATACCTCTTTTGCTGTCATTACTTTACATAAAGGAACTTTTTCTTTGCCAGGTCCGAGATTATGCGTCGCCTTGCCTATATTACACCTGTTGAGTTGGGTGGAAAGGCTAACCAGTCACAAGATACAGACAACAAACTGGATCAGTGGCTTCTGTATGCTATGTTTGTGTGTTCATGTCCACCGGATGGAAAAGATGCGGGTAGCATTGCATCAACCAGAGAGATGTATCATCTAATTTTCCCTTACCTTAGATTTGGGTCAGAGACACACAACGTAAGTTCCTTATCTGCATCCCTGGTTGTTTAGTTTGAAGTTGGTAGTTCTCTCATCAGGAATTTATTTTGTTTGCATCCCTGGTTGTTTAGTTTGAAATTGTCTTGTTTAAGTCAATCTTCTCCTTGACAATTTTTAAAACTATCTTGACTTTATATATCCTTGCATGTAGCATGCCGCAACTATGGCCCTTGGGAGATCGCATCTGGAAGCATGTGAAATCATGTTCAGCGAGCTTGCATCTTTCATGGACGACATATCATTAGAAACAGAGACTAGGCCGAAATGGAAGGTAAATACTTGTGCATATTGTAGAAAGTCATGTTTGCTGTTTCAGAACTGTATCTGGAAGTTCTAAAAAAGATGAATGGCTGTCATATGAATGCAGATCCAAAAAGGAGGTCGAAGAGAGGACCTCCGTGTTCATGTTGCTAATATATATCGTACGGTGTCTGAGAATGTCTGGCCTGGAATGCTTGCTCGTAAACCAGTTTTTCGCCTTCATTATTTGAGGTTCATTGAAGATTCTACAAAACATATATCGTCGGCACCTCCTGAAAGCTTCCAGGATATGCAGCCTCTGCGCTTTGCACTTGCGTCTGTTCTAAGATTCCTCGCCCCTGAGTTTGTTGAATCAAAGTCAGAGAAATTTGATGTAAGAAGTAGGAAACGTCTATTCGATCTGCTCCTTTCTTGGTCTGATGATACAGGAAGTACATGGGGACAGGATGGTGTTAGTGATTATCGCCGTGAAGTTGAGCGCTATAAGACCTCGCAGCACAATCGGTCAAAAGATTCTGTAGACAAGATTTCTTTTGACAAAGAACTGAACGAGCAAATTGAAGCCATCCAGTGGGCCTCGTTGAATGCAATCGCTTCCCTTCTATATGGACCATGTTTTGATGACAATACAAGAAAAATGAGTGGACGAGTGATATCTTGGATAAATAGTTTGTTCATTGAGCCTGCTCCCAGGGTCCCATTTGGTTATTCGCCTGCTGATCCGAGGACTCCATCCTACTCCAAATACGCAGGAGAAGGTGGACGAGGGACAACAGGCCGTGATAGGCATAGAGGTGGTCATCAACGTGTTGCGTTGGCAAAATTGGCTTTGAAGAATCTTCTTCTTACAAACTTGGATCTTTTTCCTGCCTGCATTGATCAGGTAAAGTTCTCTCTAACCAAATGCATGGAAGTTGTATTTAATGATACTGTCTTCATGGTAATTAGAACATTACTAGATCAAATGTCTGATACATGTTGACTAATGATGACAGCTTATACTTGTTCACGCAAATGATAGATATTCTTTTTCTTTAGCTCCAGTTTCAATACATAAGTTCTCTCAAGAAGCCTTTCCCACTAATGTGTCTTGCTCATTCATGTGAATTCACACCTAATTAGACCCTTTTAAACTACATGACCTAACACATCTGTGCTTTTCCCAGTGCTACTACTCTGATGCGGCTATAGCTGATGGGTACTTCAGTGTGTTAGCAGAGGTCTACATGCGACAAGAAATACCAAAATGTGAAATCCAGAGGCTCTTGAGTCTAATTCTCTACAAGGTCGTCGATCCATCTAGACAAATCCGTGATGATGCTCTTCAAATGCTTGAGACACTTTCTATGCGTGAGTGGGCTGAGGACGGTATAGAAGGGTCAGGAGGCTATAGAGCAGCGGTTGTAGGTAACCTTCCGGATTCCTATCAACAGTTTCAGTACAAGCTATCCTGCAAACTTGCAAAGGATCACCCTGAGTTAAGCCAGCTCCTTTGTGAAGAAATTATGCAGCGCCAGCTTGATGCTGTTGATATAATTGCTCAGCATCAGGTCTTGACCTGTATGGCTCCATGGATTGAGAACCTTAACTTTTGGAAGCTCAAGGATTCAGGTTGGAGTGAAAGATTACTGAAAAGTCTTTACTATGTCACATGGCGACATGGGGATCAATTTCCTGATGAAATTGAAAAACTTTGGAGTACTATAGCTAGTAAGCCCAGAAACATTAGCCCTGTGTTGGATTTCTTGATTACAAAGGGCATTGAGGACTGTGATTCAAATGCATCTGCAGAAATAACTGGTGCATTCGCTACATATTTTTCAGTTGCTAAACGTGTAAGCTTATACCTTGCACGGATATGTCCTCAACGTACTATTGATCACCTGGTTTACCAACTATCACAGCGGATGTTGGAGGACAGTATTGAACCCATTGGTTACAGTGCAAACAGGGGGGAATCCAATGGCAACTTTGTGCTGGAATTCTCCCAGGGGCCTGCCACAGCACCTCAGGTTGCTTCAGTTGCAGACAACCAGCCGCACATGTCGCCACTTCTTGTCCGAGGCTCCCTTGATGGTCCTCTTAGGAACACAAGTGGGAGCCTGAGCTGGAGAACAGCAGGTGTGGGTGGGCGAAGTGCTTCTGGGCCATTAAGTCCAATGCCTCCTGAGTTGAACATTGTTCCGGTAGCTACTGGTCGTTCTGGTCAGCTCCTGCCATCATTGGTGAATGCATCTGGGCCATTAATGGGAGTTAGAAGCTCTACAGGAAGTTTGAGGAGTCGTCATGTCTCACGTGATAGTGGAGATTACCTCATTGATACACCAAATTCTGGGGAAGATGTGTTGCATTCTGGGATCGCGATGCACGGTGTCAATGCAAAGGAACTCCAATCAGCCTTGCAGGGACATCAACAACACTCACTCACACATGCTGATATAGCTCTGATCCTACTTGCAGAAATTGCATACGAGAATGATGAAGATTTTAGGGAACATCTGCCTTTGCTTTTCCACGTCACTTTTGTTTCCATGGATAGCTCTGAAGACATTGTGCTAGAGCACTGTCAACATTTGCTTGTAAATTTGTTGTACTCACTTGCTGGTCGGCATTTGGAGCTATATGAGGTGGAAAACAGTGATGGAGAAAACAAACAACAGGTCGTCAGTTTAATTAAGTACGTGCAATCAAAACGAGGAAGCATGATGTGGGAGAATGAAGATCCAACAGTGGTGAGAACAGATCTTCCTAGTGCTGCTCTTTTGTCTGCACTCGTTCAGAGTATGGTTGATGCTATATTCTTCCAAGGAGATCTTCGAGAAACTTGGGGAACTGAAGCTCTCAAATGGGCCATGGAATGTACTTCAAGACATCTAGCCTGTCGGTCACACCAAATATACCGTGCACTACGGCCAAGTGTGACAAGTGATGCATGTGTCTCCCTTCTACGCTGTCTTCATCGATGTCTTAGCAATCCCATTCCTCCGGTTTTGGGTTTTATTATGGAAATCCTGCTGACGCTACAGGTCATGGTAGAGAATATGGAGCCGGAGAAAGTCATACTCTACCCACAACTTTTTTGGGGCTGTGTCGCTATGATGCACACAGACTTTGTCCATGTCTATTGTCAGGTTCTTGAGCTCTTCTCCCGCATTATTGATCGTCTATCATTCCGTGATAAAACAACTGAAAATGTCCTATTGTCAAGTATGCCTCGAGATGAATTTAACACTAATGATCTGGGAGAGTTCCAAAGGACAGAATCTAGAGGGTATGATATGCCGCCGTCAAGTGGAACTCTGCCAAAGTTCGAAGGTGTACAACCCCTTGTCCTTAAAGGACTACTGTCTACTGTTAGTCACGAGTTCTCCATTGAAGTCTTATCAAGGATTACAGTACCTTCGTGCGACTCTATATTTGGCGACGCTGAGACAAGACTGCTTATGCATATCACAGGTTTGCTTCCTTGGCTTTGCTTGCAGCTGAGCCAAGACCAAGTCATGGTTTCTGCATTACCACTCCAACAGCAGTACCAAAAGGCTTGTTCTGTAGCAGCTAACATTGCTATCTGGTGCCGGGCAAAATCACTTGATGAGCTGGCTACGGTTTTCGTTGCTTATGCCCGAGGTGAGATTAAAAGAGTTGATAATCTCCTTTCCTGCGTCTCTCCCTTACTCTGCAACAAATGGTTCCCAAAACACTCAGCTTTAGCTTTTGGTCACTTATTAAGACTGCTAAAGAAAGGACCAGTGGACTACCAGCGAGTCATATTACTTATGCTCAAGGCGTTGCTCCAACACACTCCCATGGATGCTTCACAGAGTCCTCACATGTACACAATCGTTTCACAGCTAGTCGAAAGCACGCTGTGTTGGGAAGCATTGAGTGTTCTCGAAGCCCTTCTTCAGAGCTGCAGCCCGGTACAAGGCGGTGGGGCCCACCCTCAGGATTCCAGTTACTTTGAAAACGGGACTGATGAGAAAACGCTTTTACCTCAGACTTCTTTCAAAGCCCGAAGTGGACCTCTTCAGTACACAATGATGGCTGCAACAATGTCGCAAGCTTTCCCTCTGGGTGCGGCTGCAGTAGAGTCAGGTATACCTCCGAGAGATGTGGCTTTGCAGAACACAAGGCTAATACTGGGTCGAGTCCTTGACAATTGTGCTCTAGGAAGACGAGATTACAGAAGATTGGTACCTTTTGTCACAACCATCGCAAACATGTAAGTTGTTTTTCTCAGTAAATTTTTGTAAGTTTTATCTTTCAGTAAATCTTTTGTTTGTTTTTTAATTATTGACATGTTTCTCAGAAAGTTATCAATAGGCAATGTGTTCGTGTGCATAGTTTCGTTTAGAGACTAACTTGTATGTCACGCGTAGTTAAATTTGATGTATTCCATGCATTTTTGGAAATAATTTATTATTATTATTATTCACAGTTTTGGTTGATTTTACTTTTTTTCTTCTATTCTATTAGTATTAAACAAAATTGTATTCTTTTAGATTTAACTTTCATTTATATATTAAGATTTTATTTAGTACATATAGTGGTTTTATACTATTTTCATTTCTTGAGGAGGATGTTTGTTTTTAGATTTTCCCTATAAAAATTTATGTGCAATACCAAATATATTTAACCGCATTTTGTTGATTGAATTTGTGGTACATTATAGAATGAAACATCAATTTTATATTGAAATTCAATTTTAATTGAATGTGTTAATGAAACGATGATGTAAATAATTTGAGCTAAAATTAAAAATTAACATAAAATAGAAGTAAATGTTTTATTATTTTATTTAATGGAAATTAAATTTGGAATAAGAGGTGATGTCAAATGTTCTATGATACTGTTTTCAATTACGAGAAAGAAAAATAAAAACATAAATCTTTTTTTTTTTTTGTTCATCACAAAAAAAAAAAAAAAAAAAAAAAAAGACAGAAATCAATAGTGCCAATATCATAGGAAATGAAACAAATTGGATACCATATGATATGAAAAAGGGAAAAATAAAAAAGAGAGTAATCAGTGCAACTATTTTAAGAGGGTATCAAATAATGAACTCTCTCTCTCCTACTAAAACAGCGTAAGCGTAACACTCTACGTAATCCAAAAAACAATTTTCTTCAGTAAAGCCTAACGTAAGTGGCTACTTAATCTCTCCCGGTCGGGAGCCAACCATTGATGATACCACATTTAAGATGTAAATCACTCCTCCCAAATGGACTCGGATTAATAATCTTGAGTATTTATCAAGTACCACTACACCAAGAGCCACTTGGTGTATGTGGCTATCTTCCCATCATAGTTTATCAAAGTTGGACCATATAGATTATAATATGTATTATTATCATCAGATATTCTAACAAAAAGATCAAACTTGTCATTCCCGTGCCCGTGTAAGCAAAATAGTACACAACACCCTCTATACATAGACCGCCCCGCATAAGGGGACGGTGATGGATGCTACAATCAATTAGTGTCCAAGATTTCTTTTCAGCTCCCAATGTGAATACTTGAAATTCAGAGGACGGATCTGCCCAAGTATAACCTTGAACTTTCTGCGTCGTACATAATACTTTATACTCATCATTGACCGGGTCATATCCAAAAAGACTTATGACTAGCGTTCTAGTAGCGGTTTTGACTCTTGGTAAAGTTATGGACTTCCCAGTGCTAGGTTTAAGTATGAATTGTTCCCAACCATGCCCAATGCTCATCAATCCATTAACGTAATGACGATAACAGTAATAATTCAAGATCAACGGAGTTAAGATAGTATTCTAGATAGAAAACATGTTGATGTTGATGACGAAGGGAAGAAGTGCCAATTATTGTGTCCTTTCGGGTATCTAGATTGCTGAAAGCGTGTAGGAGACATGGAGGCTGAGAATAAGCCCTAAACAATCTTATGAAACTCTTAGGTCTTTTTTTCTCTTGCTTGTCAAGTAAATAAAATAGAAGTAGAGAAGCATAGGTCATAGGTCCATAGACTCCAACTCCAAACTATGACTAATTGGCTTTGGTCTAGGGATCTTGTAAAAGCATATTCAATTGGATCCGAATCTCGGGTGTCCATTTATTTTATGGAAACGTTAATAATTGTGAACACCTAAAGAAAGGCTCTTTTTATTAAATGGAACACAATGAAAAACTGAAAAGAGAAAGTAGACAAAAAAAAACTTAAATAGTACTACAAATCCACCACTGTTTATAAATAAACCGGTGACATTTTAGACCAAACGCAATAACCATCACCGGACAAATGATGATCACAACTACTCAAATGTGTAAGCAAGAAAGTTTCATAAAAAAACTTGTAATAATTTGAGCTAAAATACCCAAAACTGTGGTCACACTGCTTAAGCTTTGCCACTAGCTTTAGCTGGTGGGTTAAGCTCATCCCAAGCTTCAATCCATGTGACCATGGCGTCTGCCAGCTTGTCAAAGTATGGGTCCAAGGAGCTCAGCTTTTCCTTCACCATCTTCGAAAGCTCAATGTAGCATTTTTGAACAGTAGTTGCTTCTTTCGATAGCTTAGCGTTCTGGAAGAAAGGAATGATCTCCTCCTGCCAGAAGATTCCCTTGTACTCCTTCTTCAGGTTCACAAACGGGTTGCTCGCCTTGCTGTGGTAAATGTACGGCAGACCGGTCTTCACTCCTAAGCTCAAGTGGTCACAGATAACCTATACAAGATTCATCCCAAAAAGGGTGTTGTTAAGTACAGAGCAGGTGCTTCATATTAAGCCAGCTTTAAGTTCAACAATGTTCATATCCGTAATCTTCAGTTGTTCCAAAAGGGAATAAGAAGAATGTTGTTACCTTAATGCACCAACCAGCCCACATATCGTCGTAGCGACCAATAGGCTGACCATCACCCATGAGACCAAAGTACATAGCTGGACCAATCAGATCACGGTCGAAAGCCAAGTTCATACCGCACATGGGGAAAAGTGTTCCCTTTGGGATGGTCATGACAGCATCGACATACCTGACATCTCAAACATTTAGTAAAGAACCGACATTTCATTTATGTGACAAAAAAGCGCATTATAATAATACTGATAACCACCTGGTGTTCCTCTCCTTAGGCTTCACGAGTTGGGTGGGGGCATCGTAATCAGGAATGTTGAGCCAGAGACCATGGGAAACAGCAGTGGCAACACCCTCACGTAGACTGAAAGGGTATCCACGGACGAAATCGGCACCTTCACGGTAAGGATCATACAAGGTGTTGAAGAAAAAGGGAGACGATGGACAGAGAAGGTTCTTGATGTGTTGCTCAAGAGCGTTCACTGCTTTCCCAGATGGATCCTGAGCAACCTATATACATTCACATCAAATAAAAAGTACAAATGAGACTAAAACTCAAGATCCAGACATTAATATTTCACAACACCTCATATCCTTGTATATGCCCCACAAATCATATAAAGAGAAGAACAATGACATGCAACCATACTGTAAAGGTAGCTATAATGACAAAGAGATCAGCCCAACAACAATGTCGTCAACAAAAAACACAAACATCAGCAATCAATAGTCGTTACAGTCGAGTGAAAACAGATCGAGACTTATCAAGTATGGATCTGGTAATGGAACAAGAAAAATCAACAATTCAAAGATCCATGTAAACTTCATCAATCAGTCACTTGATCTCACAAAATTCAAGTAATTCGCTTAAACAATTCACACAGACAAAATAAAAAGAACACAGATCTATAACCAAAATTGACAAAACTCAACAAAAAAGGATTGACTTACGAAGCAATCGTCATCAATGGTGAAGATATACTTCTTCTTAGAGACCATATAGCCAAAGCAGCGACAAGCAGAATCCTTAAAGGAAATGCAAGAAGCTTTGGGTCCGAGAATCCTGTTAATGTCGTTCCTGTTGTAAAGCTCGTAATCGAAACCTTCAGGGACATGAATCTTCTTCGAGGGATCTCCGTCCTGGACAATGATGAGATGGTAAGGCTGAAGAAAAGGCCTCCACATCTCCAGGAAATCAAGGTTTCGGATCGTCGGAATCACGATATCCAGCTCATCTTTCAACTCCGGGACGTGATTCACCGGGATTCCTTTGGTATTCGCCGGCTCAACCATGATTTTCTCAGATCGAACTCGAGCTGCGTCGGTGTGTGTTTTTTTGTGTTATGAGTTTTGAAAGTGGGAAGAGACCTGATGGCTCCGATTTATACAGAGATGGGTTGACGACACGTGATTATAGTTGACACGTGTTGGATGGAGACTCGTTCAAAATTTTGAATTAAAAGCTGTATGGTCGAAAGGGTGTTTTCTTATTCTGTCTTTTGATGCCCGTGCATTTCGGTTCTGTAATAATCTTTATTTATTTATTTATTATTAAAAAATAATTATACATTACTATTAGATTGATTGGAAACCAATTGTGACTTTTATTCAACGGTTAATAATAACATCTGTGTATCCTTTTATTTCTTAAATAAAATCACACCCAAAAAGAATTTCAGAGTTGTATTATGTTTGCATAAACAGTAAACCGTAGCAAATCTCCGGTATACATCCGGTTATTGTGTTTTTTATTTTTTTCATTGATGTAAGCTTCTTTTTTCAACCACACTTTAATATCGATTGGGCCACAACTGGCTGACCCAATAGCAATGTCCTACATATTGCAGTGTTAGGGAGCGGGGATCGATCCCGGGTGCACTGGTGATTCTTGCTTCAGCGGACTTACTTCTTGTCACTTGGGCCAAGTCACTTGTGCTGATGTAAGCTTCTTATAATTCCATTAATGAAAATCTGTTAATTCAAAAAAAAAAAAAAAAAACTTAATTTCAAAATTCAAGCTGTAAAGCATTTATTATAACTTATTGAAAACTTAAATTATAATATTTGCTACCCAGCTCTTCTTTTGCAAATTTTTCTTCCATCCTTCTTATTTCCCTAATTATTTTTTTCTATTGGTATATGGCTAATTGTCTCTTTTATATATAAAAACAAAAAATACCAACAAATAATATGGTTCTCTAACAAATATTATTATCATAATTTACTTAATGTTTAAAATTACTAATATACCGTATTTGCAAATCAGATGACGAAAACGAACAATAAATAATATATGTTGACTAAAGTGTTATAGGCACATGACCATAAGAGAGTTCTAACCTCTGTTTAGGGTAATTATTTGTATATTTTGATGTATTCTTTTTGTTAACCTTTGGTTAGGTTCCTCTTGTATGAGGCTTTGGTTAGGCTCCTCTTGTACGAGGCTTTGGTATAGCTTCCGTTGTAAATCAATCCCACAAGTAACATAAGAAAGTTAGATGAAAAAAAATAAAAACAATTACAGAAGCATTTATTAGGTTGCAAAACAAGGCTCCTCTCCTTAAATTTACCTATTACCAAAGAAAACCTGAAAAATTAATTAAAATGAAATAAAACTGATTTTTTATTTTTCTGGTTCTGATAATAAACCGACAACTTTTTTTTTTTTTTTTTTTTTTTTTTTTTTTTTGGTAAACCATAAACTGACAACTTAATAAATGCATTGTTTTACGTTGCTATGTAACGAAGTAATAGACCATGTGAATGTGTGGAGCTATAGATGGTACTGTCTTAAATTCCTCAAAATTTAACTTTCCTTTTAGTTAAAGCTCGTATTTATATCTTTATAAGAAAAAAATGCACGTATTTATTTATACATATTTATGTCGGATCGTACAAGGTAACAAGGTCAACATATTTTAGGGTAAATCATGATTGTCCACCAGTGAAAGGAAATAAATAATACCAATTCTCACTGCATTCGCTTTAGATTCGAATCATTCGATGAAATTATCTGCTATTTTCGGTTTTGTAAGAAAATCCGAAATCCTATAACTAAAAACAAAAATTGATAGAATTTGAAGCGTAACCCTGAAGTCGTGGACCGTAATCTTTACGTCGTGGTCGTGGACCGCTCGTCGTTCTATGATTATTGTTATTGTTTTTTTGATAAAGTCTATGATTACTGCATAAATCATGTAACTATCATGTAAACGAGAGTACATGCACGTAGGTGATGTACACTTGTATAATTATTTTAATGTATAATACACTTAAAATCATTGCATGTAGTACTAAATCTAAATGATATTTTAAATGTCTTCCGGAAACACTTAAGAGGTCCATATTGGTTGAAAAAAAAGGCCATATTGTAATCTATGATGATTTTTCTTTTTACACTGATTAAATTTCTTTACTAATTAAATCCATAAATTCACGAAACTACAACCAACCAAAAGGAAAACATGGAAAACTCAAAGTTCACATAGGCATGGAGAGAAGAAAAAGAACTGATGGGATAAATCTTTGATCGATGTTGTCCTTATTTATGAAACATAGCGCTAGATTTTTCTTTTCTAATTTAGTTTCTCTTTATGTTGATGGATCGAATAGATTTGTGAAGACAGATACGCAAATGGGAAACTATTTTCAAAATGTGAACTAGCCTAATTTCTTTTTTTACTGTTACGATAAAGAACATCCATTAAATATAAAGATTTGTTCAACTTATTGCAGATCGAAATTTCATAAACTAATTTTTAGTGCTGTTTTCAAATTTTTGAAGCTTCTTTAACTCAGAAGCTAAAAAAGCAGAAGAACATAATCTAGAATTTCTTCTGCTATAAGAATACACTCCAATAATTAAAAGTTGAAAGAATGATTACAATGCCGGAACTCAGACTTCAAAAGTTGAAAGAATGGCCCAATTGTTAACATGGAAGCTCCAAATAACCGAGAGGTTTGAATTGCGTTTTATGCGTCTTTTCGAGTTATTTGAAGTAGAAAAATCAACGAACAGTAGTGAGGCTTTTTCTAATCTTCTACTGCACACAAACGCTCTGAAAAATTCATGAACAAATTAAAATGTCAGAGAAGGAGCAGTAAGCAATTCCAAAGAAGAATCTTGAATGTCTTGGAAATCGAAGGAAAGTGAAAGTTTGGAAGTAAAGAAAATATTTCTTACTCAGGTATTCGTAAGTCAATATCATCGAGGTTCCCCAAGCAGACATGCTGAAGAATCTTGGACCCAAACCTCTATAAAATCCTTTCCACCCATCTTGTGCTATCAGATCCTTCACCACTTGTTTCGCTGAAGGTCTATTTTCTTGGTGTCCCATTACCTACATAGAAATTTACAGTTTGATTATTTTAGTTTTTCTTATATGGACCTAACCTATGCATACTCCCATTCTCTGATTGAGAACCAGCAAATCAGACCCGAGAGCTTGTTTATGTTATTGAGAGCTGAACAAATGCACTACGAGAATACTTAATACCTGAAGTCGCGTTTTGATTGTGTCTAATGGTGTTGTGATTGAGGATGCTGTTGCACCAGCAATAATTCCTCCAACAGCCTGTACCAGAACAATTTTTGACTTGCTAGGAGCAGCAGTGGCCTCTGAGTCAGTGCCATAGCCTAAGAATCTGCCCAATAATAGCACAGTAGTGGATATTAGATCAGTGGAAAATGTAACTTTGGTAGCAAAGCCAAAAAAGACCAAGTCATTTTCAATTTCATGAGAGACTGAAACGAGAATTCTTGCAGTCAAACTAAAATGAAAAATATCATCAGTTTATCACACCATAAATGTCTAACCTCCAGATAACACGTTGGCTTGATCCATAGCTGGCCCACCAAGCAGCACTTGAGGGAGAATAGGTCATAACAGACAAGCCAAATCCCCTGTATAAGCCCCTTACGCCATATGACTTAATGATTTTTGTGGCAACATCAATGCCACCAGTATATTTAGCATGACCGGAGTATCCTTGTACCATCAACTTTTGGCTAACCTGAACCAAATAGGAGAAATTGGATTTTCAGAACCTCACAGTATACACCAATCTTACAAAGCGGTCTGTAAAGTTATAATACATACAACATCAATTGGGACAAACACGGCCTGCGAGAAAAGAGATGCGGTCATCCCAGCAATCCCATTTGCAATGGCAGCTTGTGTTGGTTCGTTTAACTCGAAAGGTGCAACCAGCTTAAACGCCGAAATCTTTGTGGTCTCAAGAGCAGTTAGAAAGATGATCCTCGCAGGTACTGCACCAGTAATGACAGTTCCAAATCCTCGATACAGACCAGGAACACCATCATTCTTTAATATTCCTTTAGCTACAGCAAAGGCATTTCTCTCGGCAATTTCTTTGGAAGCAACTTGAAGCCTTGTTTTCACAACAGAAACAGGGTACAAGGCTACTGTAACACCAGTGAAGAGTCCAGCTCCATTTACATAAAATCTCTTTTTGTCAAGCCTGAAAGTTAAGAGAGCCGAGTAAATAGCACACATGATTAGAGCAGAGAATGTAAAATTTAAGGAACTTCTCTGCAACTTGCATACTGTTTTCTTATCTGTTGAATGACAATTTCAGTAAAACTCGGAAGCCTTACAGTCGAATTCGTAATGGCTTCCAAGAACCTATAGAATTAAGAACCGCTAACAAAATTCAAGGCTCCAAGGCCTCCCAGCTCTTTTCCCAAAACAAAGATATTGATTCAACACTTGAGAACAATCAGGTAAACGAACAAGTCTAATTAAACGAAAGCATATTCTGAAATGGAGTTCCTCTCTTAAGCAGCTATCCCAAGAAACATATTCTTCCAATTTTGGAAATCTTCAAATACCTCTACCAAAAGATCCCGTGAAAACAAAGTGCGATATCCATTTCATCTCCACCAAAGAAGTAATCACAGAATCACAAAAACATGGATCGAAGCAACAAACAATTCGGACTAACAACAGCATCACGAAGGAAAAATCAAAGCAAGAGAAACAGACGGATCAATCAATCAAAATGAAATCGAGTAAATCGCAAAGCGAAGAACGTACTTGTCCCAGTTAATCTCCGTCTGACCAAAAGTTGCGGCACGAGAAGTCGGCGGCGTGTTCATCACAACTCTCGGATATGCGGCGAAATGACCTAATCTCTCGACGAATCAGGAACACATCTGGATCGAGCAAAGAAGAAGACGACGGTGGAAGGAAGACGGCAGAATGAAAATAATTTTCTAATTGCAGATTTCTTGGAGGCAAATTCAACAAAACTCTGGGATTCGTCACGGAGAATAAAATGCTGCTTTCTAGTTTCCACACACAAGCCACAATTTTAAAACGCAGTCGCGCTTTTTTTACTCCAAGTTCCGCGTTTGCTCAGCCGCCAAAAAAAAAAAACTATTATATCAAAAGGCATTTTCACTTGGGGGTCAAAGCCACCGTACGGTAGGGGGCGAGCAAATATATATCTTTTCTTTAAAAATTTATATGTCAATAATTGATTTCATTTTAATAATGTTTACTTAGCATTGTATATTTTATATTTACTTATTGACTTATAAATTTTTATAAGAGAGTTTACTTTTTGACATAAAAATTATTTTCATTTGTTCTTTTTCCTTAGATCACCAATTTGTATTCTCTACTTCAAAGAGGTTGCATTGCCATAAGAAGAGTCTGCAATCCAATCCTCAGAATTAGATACCCTCGCACCTTTTTGATCAGCGTCAACAAAAGAAGTAATGATATGTGATGTTGTTCTTTGAGTTCGGGGTGAATAGAGTCTGATTTCTCGTTTATTGAGTACGCTTGGCGAGACCGGGAGTTACAGTGTTTTTGTGAGGAATGAGATTCTAAGGAAGTGCTAAATGCCAAAATCCGAGAGAGGTTTTACGTTTCCTCCTCTGGCTCTTTTTATAGTCAAGTTTTTAAGGCTTTTCATGGGTGGTGGGCCGCTGGGCTGACTGGCCCATTATGCTGTGGAGCTGAGATGGGCCTAGCAATCTGTGCTAAGCCCATCTCTACCAATCAGTCCCCCCCCTTCAGTCTACGATTCACGCGCTTGGCGCGTTGAGATCGTGTGCGTTGTTACGCCACGTGTCTGCGTGTGGGACGACCGCTGGTTCGGACTCTTCGGTTGCCTAGGCTTTAATGCTTCGAAATTTATTTGGTAGATGCCATGTGTCCGATGGCGATTTGGCCGCGGGTTTGGGAAGCGTGCTAATGATGGCCTCGTTTTTGATGCTCCGCTTCCTATAAATACTTCTGCTCTCTCCCTCTTTTTTCATTTCTGCCTCTGCACCAAAGGTAATTTCCGATCTCTGCTCCTGTTGCTCCGATTTGCTTTGTGCCGAGCCTCCGAGTTTCTCTGCATCGATGGCTGCCGACCCGATTGCGCTTAGCTCGTCTTCAGAGTCCGTTCGGCCCGATTCTCCCGAGGATGCCGCTCACAATTCCGACGAAGGCTCTACGGCTGCCGAACCCCTTCGGGGTGACGGGAGTTACGTTGTTGGGACGGTGAAAGAAGAATTTTACGAGCCCCCTCTGGGCATTGCTGATCCTTCTGGCGAGCTTGGCGCGGCAGATGACGAGCCGTGGAGCGGCGGATTGCCGACGCTAACCACAGGCGAGTCGTTGAAGGAGATGTACTATTTTTTGGGGAAGCCGCAGGGCTTTCAGTTCATGATACCCGAGGAGGACGAGCGCCCCTGGACTCCGCCCCCAGGTTTTATGTGCCTTCACGAAGCTGCCTTTGTCTCGTGCGGCCTTCGGTTTCCGCTGCCGAAGCAATTTGTAGACTTCTGCGCGGCAAGGGCGGTTGCCTTTACGCAACTGACCGGTAATTCGGTTTTGGTCATTACCGGGCTGCTCGACCTCGGAAGGGAGCTCGGCATCGAAATTGGTGTCGATTTTTTGGAGGAGGCGACCGTGATGAGCAGTAATGCGAAAAACAAGCCGGGGACTTACTACATAAGTCTGAAGGGAGCGCACGGGGTCGTTCTGCCGAAGCCGAGTAAGGTCAGAGACTGGGAGCGGCATTATTTCTACGTTGAGATGAACGAGCATACGCTCGCCGACCCGACTGGCAGGGTTGTCAGGAACTGGGGGCTCGGCTTTGGTAGCCGTCGCATTCTATCTTTTAGTTAGTTTTCTTTTCGGCTCGGCCAGTGCCTTATTACTTTTATTTTTGCAGCTCCCTACAAAAGCTACACCCGGCCCCCTCCTGAGGACTTCGGCACTAATATTGCTCGTATTAGAGAGCACAGCATCGCACTGTACCCCGAGGCTTTCGCGATCAGAGAAAAGAAGCGCGGCGACCGTGCCGGNGCCGGGCGGGTTTATTTTTTTTTTTTTTTTTTTTTTTTTTTTTTTTTTTTTTTTTTTTTTTTTAAATGGTTTTCGCTTTGTTCGGCAGGGAGAGTCGTGAAGAAGAGCAAGGTTGGGCCGATCGCTAAAAAGGCGAAGGGATAGAAAAAAGGTTCGGCTGCTCGGTTATCGCATACCAAGTCTGACATGGGGAAAATCGATAGGTCGAAGATTCCTAGTTTTGCCGATCTTCTGTCAGATGACGAAGCCGATGGTTCGCCGCGTTCGCCGCCCGTGGTTGCCGGCCGCAGCTCTGATACTGTCCCTGGGGTAGGTGGGGGCGGTAAAGGGTTGTTCGCTATGTCTCAAATGAGAAGGGATAGAGAGGCCGGCGAAAAGGTTCAGCCAACTAGCGGAGGTATGTTAGCGGACACCCTCTCTTGTGTCCGCATTAGGCCGTACAGGTGGACTAAGACTTCATATCTGAATAAAACAGGGTCGGAATCGCCGATGTTGGTTCAAAAGAGTAGAAAGAGGACGGCGGAAGCTGCCGAGTTGGGCTCGGCGGGGACCGAGGTTCTAGAGACTGCCGGGGGCGGCGAGCTTACGACGGCTGGTTCGGGTCTGTTGCTGCTGGAGAAGGCTACTGAAGTGAATCCCCATGCCTTCAGCTATGAGTACTCAGGTACCGTGCCATTCACCGGGGATTCGTTTGCTTGTGCCGATCTGTTCTCCAGGATTCAAGGGACCGGCTCGATGATTCCCCGGTTCGACAGCCTTGTCGCCGCGGATGCATACAAGAGTGCCTCCCGCGCAGTGGCAGAGGTTTGTTCCTTGTATAAGTGTGAATTTAAATTCCTCGTTTTTTTTTTTTGTTCACTAAGTTAATCCTTGCGTAGGCGGCTGCCGGGGTCAACTCCCTGACCAAGTTTTATGACGGGAGTCTTCGCGAGGCGTGGGCCGAGGTCGAAAACGTTCGAAGGGTGCTGGGTTCGGCAGAGGCTGCTTCTGAAGTGCACAAAACCGTTGCTGAGGAGAAGTCCAAAGAGGCGGAGAGTCTGAGGTCGGCACTGGAGAGGGAGGCCGAGCACGTTCGAGAGTTGGAAGCGGCTCTGGCGTCGGCGAAGGGAAACGAGGAGAAGGCGCGGGAGAATGAGAAGATTATTCTCAAGGAGTTGCGCGACATGCGCCGAGGAATGGATATTGCTGCGGCAGAGATCGGTCGTCGCGAAAGGAAGTGCATCGGAGAGCAGTACGCAGCCAAATATGCCGAGCGTTTCGAAAAGTTCAGGCGTCATCTGGCCGAGAAGGAGGAGGCCAACAAAGCGTTGATCGTGTTCGGCGGGCTGCAGGGTACATTGGAGTTATTGGACCTGATCCAGTCCAAAGATGGTGTTGAGATCCCGGAGAAAAGGTTGCAAGGTCTAAGGGCGAAAATGGCTAAGTGGGAGAAGAGAGTCGACGAGCTGGACGTCGTCCCGATCAAGGATGATGATCTGGTAATGTCTCCGGTTCGCACGCCGTCCCCCGGAGCGGATTACTCTGACATTCCGGCTGTAAGGGATTTCTCAAAGGATGTTCCAGCTGATGACGAGCCTCTGCAAGATGCCGATATTGCGTGATCTCTCCATTTCCTTTGTTTTCGTGTAATCTTGTTGTTTCTTGCGCCGCGGAGGCCTTTTCTGTTGATTTGAACAAGTGGTTGTTTTCTGTCGTTTCCTTTTTATATATTTTATAAGTGTTGCCTTGAGCTGTCGTTCGGATAATGAATTTCGTTCGGCATTGGAATGGTTCAGAGTGCTTCAGATTTTTTTTTTTTTTTTTTTTTTTTTTTTTTTTTTTTTGG
>OVAF01001106.1:0-25936 GCA_900406245.1 Odontarrhena argentea | reverse complement strand
GGTCACAAGATATTCAACCCAAATAAATCGTTTTCACTGGTTCCAAAAAAACTGAATAAAAATGTTTTACTATGGTTTAAATGGTTAATTATAAAGTAAAAGTAAAAAGAAAAACAAATACTCGTAAAACTTTTTGTTATTGTTACTATACTATTTCCATTGAATAAAGCGTTACTTAAAAAAAAAAAATTGTTATCTAATAAAATCCCAAATGTGTTCGAAGGAAATAAATATTTAGACCATGTATTGGTTACAAAGCATTCAACCCGAAAAATATAGATTTAAAGTAACCAATCCAAAAATCTATTTTAGTATAGTAGTTTTAACTTTTAAGTTTCAACATCTAAGTAAACATAACATACAAAAAAAAAACCTAATCATACCATAACCACAAAATGAAAGATAGAAACATCAAGATGGGCCGCTAAAAGTAGCCCAACAAAGTGTATGAAGAGCCCAAAGCCTATTTAAAATAACTAAAGTACCCCTGATATTAAACTAAAACGGCCTCAACGAGAAAGAAGACAGATGAATCGGATCAGATAAAAAAAAAGCAGCGTACGCCTTGTCTACCTGAACCCACCGTACCAAACTCTGATCATGTCCCATGTACACACATTTTTATTCTTTTTGAAAAAAAAAAGAAAAAAAACAAAAACCCAATTGACAATTAATGGATATGTCCAATTGGTATTATTTTTTGGTCAAAACCAATTGGTATTATTTACATTATACTTTTTCTTACCAAAAAAGTATTTTAGTAAGGTATTTTCAATTTACGTTACAGCCATGGAAAGTATGACTGATGGGAGGAGAGTCTTGTCATTTAGCTCTTTTTCACAGTTCACTATGCAGAGAGACTACCTCATGAAAAAAAACAAAATATAAAACCAATTTTTTAAATATTTAGATCAATTCGAAATTTATCATCTTTTCCAGCAAATTTCCCTATATTTTCCTCTAAGCTTACAATAATTATCTTGAATGACTTAATAAGAAAATATTATTTATAATTATTTATGTTTTATATGTTTCTGAAACCATTTTTAGAAATTGTTACATGTCAATATAAACATACTTCTACACTTTGGTTAAAAGCACTTCTTATCTAAACCAATGAGCTAACGATAACTAACCCTATAGCCCTATTTATAGATTTTCACATATACACATATCGTTGATTGACCTCATCCTACATGACATAACTTCTCCAATGATCTAATAAGAAAACACACATATAACAAAACAAAATTAAGGAAGTTTTTACAGCTATAAAGATGGTCAAAATATTTATGTATTTATATAATTTGATAATTTTTAAAAATACTCAAATATATATTAATCCACAAATTAAAGATTCTTTTTTTTTTCCTTGTATGATCTCCAACGTTAACGGTGTCACGAATATTCACGAATTGATATATTTGGTAAATTAAAAAAACTTTTGTGTGTAAATGTTTAAGAATTTTTTTACATTTTTTTTTTGTATGATCTCTCAATGTGTTCAAAATATTAAAACGTTGATAATCAATTAATCATCCAGCAATTTTCGTCTACATTAAAATTTGTAAGCAGTGATACAATGTTCTAGGTTACTAATTACTATCTAACACTTTATAGTTATAACTTGTTATATATATGTTAATATATCCTTGTCTTAAGATGTCCTAATCTAGTCAATAATAAAACACAAAGAGTCACAATGCTCAAAACCAACTATCCCATGAAACAAACAAACAAAAGATTACATGATTGTAAATAATATGTTCTACAATCTAGCTTTTTTTAATAGGGAAAATTACCTAAAAAATACTTCAACTTAATTTGAATTTTACAAAAAATACCTCAACTTTTGAGCTGCCCATATTCCTATCTGAACTAATTTGTTTACCCAAATTAATACTTGAACTTTTGGTTGTGTGCCCATTTTCATCCCCGACTTAAACGGACGTTAATGATTCTGTTAGTTTATTATTTTTTAATAATAAAATATTAATATTTTAATAAAACAATCCGAAAAATTCAAAAAAAAAAAAAGGAAAAAATCACAAAAAATCCGAAAAAATTCTAAAAAATTCTAAACTTTTATAGATAATAACAACCACTAAACTAAGATATAAAATAAATGATAACTTTAGTTTTTGAATTTAAAATAAAAATATTTTTTAAAATCCTTAAAACTTAAATACCAAAGAATCAAAAGAAAAATAAATAACAATTTCAAGCTTAATTTTTTTTTAACTTCGAATTTCGTAAAGAAAATAAAATGTGAAAAAGTTCTAAAATTATGAAATAACAAAAAAAATTCCAAACAAAAAATTCAAAAAATAGTGTGATATATGTCTGTTTGTAATCCAGTCAAAACGCTTTTAACCAAAACCTAATATTTAAAATACTAGATGGTTAAAAAAATTGTTTGTCCCTTATGTTGATATTTCAAACATAGTTGAATCAACATTAGTTCTTGAGGTAGAGTCTCAGTTCTTACGATTTTTTTATCCATTTTGTTAGTTTTGTATTGTGTTTGTAATTGTATTTGTAACTAACAAGAGTCAACTGTTAACATAAAAATTATTTCTCAATGACAAACACAATTTACATTGACTCTTGAAAAAAAAATCGTAAGTATTAGGTTTTCGCAGAAAGAGTTTTTAACTAGATTACGGAAGAACATATATCACACTATTTTTTAATCTATTTTTTGGAATTTTTTTGTTATTTAATAAAATTTAGAATTTTTTCACATATTATTTTCTTTCCAAAATTCAAAGTTAAAAAAAAATTAAGCTTCAAGTTTTTTTCTTTTTTTTATCTTTTGATTTTTTGGTATTAACATTTTAGAATTTTACAAAATATTTTTATTTTAAATTCAAAAACTAAAGTTATAATTTATGTTATATTTAAATTTAGTGTTATTATTATCTATAAATTTTTAGAATTTTTTGGATATTTTTTCGGATTTTTTGTGATTTTTTCTTAATTTTTAGAATTTTTTCGAATTTTTTTCGAATTTTTTATTAAAATATTAATATTTTATTATTAAAAATAATAAATAAACGGAATCGTTAACTTCCGTTAAGTCGGGGATGAAAATGGGCACACAACCAAAAGTTCAAGTATTAATTTGGGTAAACAAATTAGTTCAAGTAGGAATATGGGCAGCTCAAAAGTTGAGGTATTTTTTGTAAAATTCAAATTAAGTTGAGGTATTTTTTAGGTAATTTCCTTTTTTAATATGTTTGTTTAAATGTTTCCAAATTAAACTTTAGTGAGTAGAAAATAAAGTTCAGTGAGTAAAAAATAGCGTACGGTTCCGTGAGTAGCAATTAAAGTTGTAAGCAACTAAACAAAAACACATTTACATATATTATATCTTTCAAAAACATAACACACAAGTAAAGCAGATTAAAAGATTGACGGTAATTTCATGTGTTTTATGTTTTGAAATATAATTATAAATGAAAGAAAGGAAATTAAACTAGTTTGCTTTTTATTTGTACTCTCTGTAGTCTGTGTTTGTTTGTTTTCTAGTCCAGCTTGAAATGGTACTATTAACAGAAGTCTGCAATGCCAAGAGAAAATGAGTATATTTTTTAAGTTTTAACTTTCTTGGTCAACAATTTTCTCCTTTTGGACTCTGATTATGGCTAAATGTGTATTTTTAATATCAATATTAACTATCATCAAACGGGAAATATATGGTTTAATGTGTCAAGTATTATCTACTGGTCAATAGATAAAAAGCATTCTAGGCTTTTTTTTTTACTTAGTTTGAAATACGTTTGATTCTTTGTTAGTCAATGCGCCCAAGAACAAGCAAATTGCAGTTGCTGTTGAAGCTCTCTCTCACCGTCCATTCAAAGGTGTTCCTCTTAACAATTTCTTTGTATCTTTGTATTCTGGTTTCTTATGGCTAAACATAATTTGGTCTGTGAATTCTACAATGTCTCTCCAAAGTGTCATATATCTTAAAATCCGGCTTTTCACTTCAAGAACTATGAGAAACAACCTCTATGGAAATGATAGAAAAAATGATGTCTAGTGGTATCGTCAAGCCACAAATTCTGGTCTCGTTAGACCCTAGCTTACTTGGAACTTTAGTCTTTACACTTCTGCCTCATCTGTTCCATCTTCCTCTTAAATGCTTCTCTTATCTTCCCTCCGAACTCGTTTCTAACTTTGGTTTTGTGTGTAGTGGAGATTAAGAGGAGAAGATTATGGAACAAGGTGAAGAGAACTCGAATCCTACACCTGCTCCGGTACGTAAAATGAGTTGTATTGGTTTTTTCATGAAACATAGTTTGTAATGTACATCTCGTTGATTTCCTTAATCCTAAACAGTATGATGTGTTTTTTTTGTAGGTACTTGTTGATTTCCCAAATAGGCATCTTCGTTTACTCAACAGGATCGTAAACCTAGTTGATCCAATATTACAACCATTGGTAGCTGATGTCTTGCGTACCGTGCCGAAGAACATTCTATTGGACATTCTAGGAACTGATCCTTGTTCTGAAATTAAAGTGATTGAGTGTATCAACAAGGATAACATACGTGTAAGATTTGGATCTTATATGAAGAGTCAGGTAGCACATTTATCATAATTTCAAAGCAAAGAACTTTAGATAATCTTCTCCTATATGTGTAATTATATCCGGTTTCAAAATTGCAGGTGACCTCTGAAATGCTTGGGGGAAGAAAATGGGAAGAAATTATGAGGGAACTGCCTTTGAGAGATCAAATGGATCACAGTAAGATTATATAATACTTGTCTTGATAGATGATTAAGTGTAGTGTCTGAAGCTTGTTTTGTGTGATGTGTTTGGTTTTAGATGTGTGTTGGGCTATCGTTGTGACTGAGCTTATTTGGGCGTTGAGAAAAATTCAGAATCGTGAGAATGCCATATATTCTCCACAAGAGCTGATTGATTTTGTGAACCCCGAGACACGGAAAGTGAAGGACAATACGGGTCACCGTTGTCGCACCTCAAAACTCACAACAGGTTTTGAGTATGTCATGAAGAAAGCACTTCAGACAGAAGAACACAGACCGTTCACAGGATGCCCCGCAGAGATTCCAGATTATACTCCGTCTCCCCAACTTGGTTACATCAAAGCCTACGAGAGAATCGATACACTCCAAAATGCTCTTCTCCACCTAAAAAAACACCCAATAGGAGCAGCTGTGGCGATGTTTTCTCCAGAGTACCATAACATTGGTTCAAAGGTTAGTGACATTTTGTTGAATACTGTATATGGAGTTTGAAATCATTACTTACATGGTTGTGTGTTATTCCAAGATATATCGTGGACCTGTCAATGAAAAATCTACATTTCGCGGTATGCATGCGGTTTCCCTAATGTCTTTGGGGAAAGAAAACGGGGAGAATTATGTTCTTGCTCGAGCCAGCCATGGGCCTAACTTTGGGAAAGATGGTTACATAAAGATCTCAGTGGAAGTTATGCTGGTCTACATACCTATCCCGGGTGAAGAAGAGGACTCCAAAGCTAAGTCTTATTTTAACAAGCCAAGATCACTTCTCGACAGGTTCAGCTATCCAACATTATTAACAAAGAGCGAAGAGGAGAAGCGAAAGAAGATCGATCAGGACAAGTAAGTCATCCAACATCTCCTGCAACTTTGTTTATTTCGCATATTATGCAACTCGATTAGTTTAGTCTAACTTTTGCTTGAATTGAAACAGAATGGAGATCGATTGATGCGAAAGTAATTGGACAAGAGTTGCAGAGCAATCAGACTCTGTTTCAGTGAATGTTAGGTGATTTGTTATCATGTCTCTGCTTCTTTTCTTGTGAGTTTTACAAATCTGGTTCTGTTCTCATTGACATCAAAATTGGAACTATGAAACGTATGGTCGTGGTTTAATGACTCACATGTTTTGGGTACTTGAATATGCGTAATACTTGTTTATTAGGGGAATAGGAAAAACAAAAGCAACCCCAAAACATTTATTGATTCCAAGAAACTAAGAAGTGACATAAACAAGTCAGATTGTCTTACTAATAATACTAGTGTTAACTTTGGTCACAACAAAGTAACATCTCAAGTACTTAAAACATGGCAAGACCACATCCCTCTATTGTAGCCTACTTGTCGATCCAACATTTAGCTTGAAGGCACATGTGGTGTGGTATTCCATCTCTTGTTTGCCTTATTATGCCTCTGCACGTAGGACCCCCACGGGCCTTGAAATCTATGTAGAAGATTGCATTACTGGACTTCAACTTCAGACTCGACTCTACATCTTCTTTCGTTCGTACCACGACCCTATCTATCTCCAATGGCAAATACCGGCTCTGCAAAACAACAATCAACACACCAAAAACTGTTGAGAGGAACAACACTCAATGAATGTCCTCCCTACAGTAGTATGCTTTTTATCCTTACCAAGTCAACTTCCCACTCGGAGAACAATGCAATTTCAGCATATAGATAAAGCCATTTGTTGTCACGCAAATCGGATTCTTTCGCCTGCACTTGTAACCATTTAACTTATTAGGCAAAGCATGGTGTTTCTGTGTATGTTAAAGACTAAGTTATTAGCCCACCTCATAGTATTGTAGCTTATCACTTGCTGTAAGAGCATCATTGTCCAGCCAACGAGACATATCACCCGTATAGAACTCATCTATAGCATTTTCGTCCCATAGGTAAACTTCATCTTGTCCATATCCTACAAAAACAAAAAAGACAACATATATGGGACTTTGATAACAAATTCAGACAGAAACATCATAATCTACAAGACTGTCCCGAACTTGGTAAAGTTACCTGGTACTTGAGGCTTGATTCTGCATCTACGGGTGACCCATCTCAAGCGTTCATCATTATGGAGTGAAGATTGCCAGACACAGGTTTGGAAAGTAACAGGCAAACCGTCCAACGGGTCGATAGCTTCGAGTGTAATGTAGTAATACATAAAACCTCTGGCTTCTGCATTGACTTTAATTACATCTTTGAACTGTAGATCTTTCTTATTGTCAAGGTTGTAGCAATGGAGTCCAAACTTGCCCAAGAGAGTAGTGGAATGATCACGTGAACAATAGCCTATATCTCCATACAGTAGATTCAAACCCTCGATATCGAATCCCTAATAATCAAAATCCCCAATCAATTCGATGCAAATCTAGAACCCCTAATTCAAAATCCCCAATCGATTCTCAATTCCATTCAAATCTAAAAACCATAAGGAAAAGGGTTTGAAGAGGAGTACGTACTCCAGTGCGAAGAAGATGTTGCTCATACTTTTCCCTTTCCACTTTATCATTCTCATCGTCGCTATCGGATTCTGGGATTGAATAGTCTTCCGGCGGCGGCGGCAGTGGTGGTTCAGCTTCAAGCTTCCGTTTACGACGCGGAGGTGCGTCCACCCACAAATTGGCTTCATACCTCATCACATCAAAGCTGCTCATCTCTCCGATTTTGCCAAACCTTAATCCTGATCGGAGATTTCAATATGTTACTTATATATATAAACCTTTGATTTTTTTGGCCAAATCTGCTTCTAATATGGGCTCTGATTTTGTAAATCATTTTTATACACCTGTTTCAATTACTCATTTATTGTATGCAGATTATAATCATTAATCAAAGAGCATTGTTGACGTTAAAAAAAAAAAAAANNNNGTTAAAAAAAAAAAAAACCTTTATTTTCACTTCAACATTTTTTTTTTTTTTAATATTTTTCAACAGAGGATAATACATACATGGTTTAACTTGGTGTGGATATTCCATCGAATTTTCGGTATTCAATTTTTCAACTCTATAAAAAATTATCCAAATTACATCAAAATTGAATTTCGTTCAGTTTAATTTTAGATGAAAAAACAATTTAAATTGAACTAAAATTTAAAATTCGTTTGATTTATTCGGTTTAAAATAAAAATACAACATGGACACAGAACAATGCCCAAATTTTTTTTAAAAAAATATAAAAGATGGGCTAAATAACACTAATTTTTTGAAAAATGAAAAAATTATCCAATTAACAAAGTTTGAAGCTTAAAAGATATGGTGTTTAGGATGGCTAGTTTTTATAATTCTCAAAACCATATATCACCCCATGTTGATTTCAATTTAAGGTACGATCTTCATTTGGTTAGCTTTGGTTTGGTTGGTTTTCTTCATCATTTGTGTTTTACTCATTTTTTTTCCTCTCATAATTAGATTTGTGGTTCCCTAATCTGATGATTGTAACTTGTACTGTAACTACAAGTTTATTAATATTATTCAGATGATAAGGAAAAAAAAATAACTATCCATAAACATCAATATTTTTTTAAAAAATTAGTTTTATTCATTGTTTCGTTTAAAACCGAAAACCAAATTTCATTTACGTGCCCATCGATCGGTATATTTTTTCCACACTGAATCCGATTCAATTCAGTTCGATTCGGCAAATTCGGTTTGATTTAAATGTTCAGCTCTAGGTTTAACTTTGGTTGCAAATTTATGTAGATGATCGTGATTATACACAAGTTTAAGATTGGTTTGAAACCTTTGCTATTTTTTTTTATAAATATTTTTGATCTGATTCAAACCTAGTTTTTGTGTATTTTGCATCTACATTTGTCAAGATAGTTTGAGTTTTTTTTTTTTTTTTTAATTGTATCATCTATTAGTTTCTTTTTCTGTCTACTTATTATTTTGTTTGTTCTTTGTTCTAGTATGAATAAAGTCTTTGCTAATTTCTTGGCGGAGTCTTTTTTCCGTAGAATGAAGGATTGCATTAGATCGAATTTACAAGGCTAAGGAAGAATCATTCTAGGAGAAGGAATGGATTCAAGTGGATATGAATAAAATTAAGTTGATTTGTATTAGAATAATGAATAAAGTATAACCAAATGTCGGTTAGATAGTAAATCGGTATAGATGATTGTTGGTTAGAAAAACCAAGTGATCTTTATATAAAGATAAGTTATTGTAACAAACATTTTATACAGTAATGAAGATTACATTTTCATTTTCTCTCTGGATCGTTACCTTCGTTATGTTTCACTAGTATGGTATTAGAACATTGAAATATAAATATCAACCAATTTTTATTTTATTTTCTCTTATTTTTTTACGTAGAATAACCAAAAATTCCTCTAATAAATCTTCGATTTCAATTATTTCGCCGGAATCTTTGTTACGATGAGACTGAACTTATAATTGTGTGGCTCGGGGATCGAGTTCAACTGCAGCAACGATGAATCCAAAAAATCCACAGCTCGATCGAAGTTCATGACTGCTCTAATTTCTAATTTTATTCACATTTGTTGTTCTTCTAAAATCTTGATATATCGCTCTATTCTTATGTAATTTAGACTAAANGGCGAAATTAAAAAAAAAAAAAAAAAAAAAAACAAACTATTGAATATGTATTCTTACGGTGGAGTATCAACATCCACACAATACTAATTATTTTGATCTTCACATAATCAGCAATACAATCTAACGTAGAAATGACTGAAAGAGTTCTCAAGCTAATTTAGTTTTAATTAAAAAGTTTACAAAATGGTTCGCAGTTATTATATACAATCATGTGTAAATTCCATAATGGTATTATATACACATGAACAGTTTCCTTTGTTTGGTCACGATACATAGAACCATTATATTTCTTTGTGTGGGACATAAAAAATCAAAATATGAAGACAAAAACATGGTTCATATGTCACTATCCATTTGTTGTCATTGTCACTATCCATTTGTTGTCATTTGACAATTTGGTTATGCAACGATTTCGGTTGTTCGATTGAAAAAAAGTTTGTTCTGCAACGTTTGACCTCAATTAACATATCCATTGTGCTGTCATGATCAAGGCCCTATGTGTGTAACTCGAATCCTGATTCTATAAAAAACCAAACAAAACCAAAAAATTATCTGTCATTTCAAAACTTAGTTATGTTCGATGGAGAACAATTATATGGACGAGGTATTGACCAATCCGAAAACTTAACATAGTATGATTTAAGTGGTTAACTATAAAGTAAACAACAATTTTTCAGTACCCGAAAAACTTCGTTATATATTCACTACATAAACTGTTACATTAAATCAATAAAAAAATTATATGTTATCGGATTGAAGTCGTTTGGTGGAGAAAAATTTCCGGACCATATATTGGTTACAAGGATTTAACCCAAATAAATTATTTTCGATATTCGAAAAACAGAATCATAGTAACCACTATAAAAACCTAAAAACATTTTATCATGGTCTATGTCGATATTATGTGATATATTGTTTTCACTATATAAACCGTTATATAAAACCAAAACAAAAAATTATGTTATTGGAATCTAATTACGTTCGATGGAGAATAAATATTCAGACTATGTATTGGTTAGAAGGTATTCAACCTGAAATAAGTCGTTTCGACTCTATCCAAAAACCCGAATCAAAGTAACCAATTCAAAAAAAACTAACTATATTTTACTATAGTTTAAAGTTTTAACATCAAAGTAAACATTACAAAAAAAACTAATCATAGTACCATAACCACAAAATGAAAGATGAAATAACCTCAAGATGAGCAACTAAAAAAACTAGCCCAAACAAAAGTGTTGAGAAGAGCCCAAAGCCCATTAAACATGAAATGACGAAACTACCCCTGATCTGAAAACTAAAAACGGCCTCAAACAAGAAAGAGAGGACAGGTGGAGAAAGAAACGAATGGGATGAGATCAAAAAAAAAAGCAGTGTCGCCTTCTCTCTGCCTGAACCCTCCGTACCAAATCTGATCATGTCCCCCTCTCTCTCTCTATGTACACATTTTTATTCTTTTTCTCATTTTTAAAAATACCTTTAAAAAAAAAAATAACAAACTTGTACTATTCACAAATTGATAGTTACGAATTATATTAAAAAACAAAAAATAATAATAGGTGGCCTAGTGAGATAGGTGTGTGTAGGTAATTTGAGTAGTGGTGTGTATAAGTATTGCCCATCAAATTTGGCTCTGGTTTTCGAGAATACTCTACAACGCCTATAAACTATAGTCTTATAGCCTCTTCCTCTTGGAATTTGCTATTCCATTTTCCTACATAAATTTTATACTTTACTATATAGTTAATATACATTTATTTTTGTTAGTCTAAAAATGTTGCTTAGATTAATTTTGTTTGTATGTTAATTACTTACATTAAAATTTGAAGATAATTCTATTGTCAAAAGAGAAGTTTGTGTTTTAGCAAGTTTTTGAATTTACGTTTAATGCCATTAAGAGATGGAAAGTATATGACTGTTGGGAGGAGAGTCTTGTCATTTAGCTCTTTTGCACACTTTACTATGCTCACAAGACCCTCTCAAAACCAAAAAATTAAAAATATTTAATTTTTGAAGTTTATCATTTTTTCAGGAAATTTCTCTAGATTTTTCTCAGCAACTTACCAAAAAATTTGAAAAATCAGTAACCATAATCTTTAATGATTAAAACACAGATACATCATTGAATATCTTGAATGACTGATAAGAAAGTGATGATGAAAAAAACATTTATTATAAATATTCTCCAAACCATTTTATATATTTTTTACATGTTAGTGTAACAAACTTGTACTTTGGCTTATTATTAAACCTCTTCTTATCTCAAACTAATGATATGATAATTACCCTATTTATAGAATTTCACATATACACGTAATCTTAAGATTGACCTGATCCTAATTCCGAAATGACATAAACTTCACTAATGATCATATCAAAAACAAACAAACCCCAATTAACAAAAAGATCACACGTACTAGTACTAGAGACTACAAAACAAACCAAGGACGAAAGAGAAAGAAAGAGTCTCTTTTTAAAAATTGAAGTTAGTAGTCACTCTCTCCAGGCGCCGTTCTCTCTTTCTCTTTCTCTCTCTCTTTCACAGAGAAATGGTCTGTCAATTTCACCACTAACAAGAAGCTCAAAATTGTCACTTTTACACCACTCAAAGCAAGAAGAAACAAACCATGGTGAGTACTGAGTTTTACTCAATTTCTCTTTATGGGTCTTTCCAAAACTTGAAATTGAAAGATGGGTCTTTCTTGATTTTGTAAAAGATGGGAAGTAGCAACGGAAAAGAGTTTCCTGCATGGCTTGAAGTTTTGTTGAAGGAGAAGTTTTTCAACGCTTGTTTAGAACATGAAGATGTGAGGAAGAACGAGAAGAACATTTTGTGTATTGATTGTTGTCTGAGTATTTGTCCTCACTGTCTCCCTTCTCACACCTCTCATCGTCTTCTTCAGGTATATAACTTTACTTCACTTTCCAAAATTTTCAATTTTGTATCAGAAAAATCTAAACTTTTTGTGTTTGCAGATAAGAAGATATGTGTATCGTGATGTGTTGAGAGTAGATGATGGTTCTAAGCTAATGGACTGTTCTTTAATTCAGGTTTGTTGTTGAGTCTCTAATTAATTTTCTTTGATTTCTCATAGGTTCTTGTGCCCTAAAGTTTACAGCTTTTTTTCGTTTTGTGTATGTGATGATGATGATGGATGGATTATAATAGCCATATACGACGAACAATTCAAAAGTTGTGTTCATCAATGAAAGACCACACACTCGACAATTTCGTTGTTCTGGTAACGTCTGTTTCACTTGTCAACGGAGTCTTCAATCTCCTTACTTCTTCTGCTCTCTCTCCTGCAAGGTATGATAAAAGCGAACATCTTTTCTCCTTAATTACGCTTTCAAATCAGTTTTTGTCAATTACCCATTTTGATTCACCACTTCTTCTCAAATGGGTCGATGTTAGTTTCTCAAAATTCTTCTTTTTTTTCATCATTTTTGTCACCCTTGAAAATCCTCTTTACACGTAATTGTCACATTAATTATGTTTTAATTCTCAATTTTGTTTTGTTTCTTTTTTGGTTCTACCAATTACCCATTTTGATTTCACAACTTTTTCTCAAATGGGTCAATGTTACTTTCTTTAATTTACACGTAATTCTCTCCTTAATTATGTGTTAATTTACAAAAATTTCTCAATTTGTTACACGCGGGTACGATCATAATCACACGTAATTGTGTTTGTTATGTGTGTAGATCAGTGACGTGATAATGAGACAAAGACGACTCTCAGGGTTTCTTCGAACCTGCAAGATTCTTGATTTAACCGACGAAGGAGCCACCACCACGACGACGTCGTCTTCACCAAGTTCTACAATTGAACCAACCCGGTCAAACCGAACATCTTCCGGGTCAGGTGGTGGTAACAACAACGGACTAGTAATCAAAGATACAGACATGTTCTGGTGTCAAGCACTTGCTTGTACTGCAACAACTGAGATCGTAAGGAAGAAGAGAAGTAGCTTGACGACGACGACTTGCCGGAGAGTCACGACGGTTGTTTCTTCATCTTCTTCTCCTCCGTCGTCTAACAATGAAGCTCCGGTGCATCACTTCTTAAACCGACGCAAGAAGACTCCTCAACGAGCTCCACTTTATTAAATATTGGTAAGTAACACATTTAACTATATAGTCTAATTAATGTCCATCAAAATATTTAAGTTTATTTTAAGAAAGTATGAAATTAAATAGAGGAAAAGAAGAAAGGATCTTTTTTATGTTAATGGAAGAATTCTTATGTTATTTAATATTTAAAGAAATTTAATTACTAGTCTGTTTTTTTTACTGTGGAAGTATAGTAAATCTTCCAGTTTCATCATGATTGCAAATTTTCAGTTGAGGCGGCCAAGAATTTATTATTTTACTGTGTTGAAGTAAATTCTCTCTAACTTTAGTTGAAGGATTAAATTTTACTATATAACTCATTAAATGCATTGAACCGACCATATCTTTCTTTTGCTGAGTTAATTGATATGGTTTAAAATGGTGATGGAGAACTCTATAAGTCTAAATAGTGAGGAGTCTGCAGAGAGAATTTATGATTGTTTTTCTTGTAAATATAAAATCTAGATTACAACATAGTAAAAGAAATATGAATTATAGTTGGTTGGAATAAATGTGAATTTTTTTTGTCTTTATGCATAATGTATATTGTTGTGGGATTTTGCACAAATGAACAGTGACTCAAAAATTGGTTTATATGAGAAATAAGACAAAAAAAGAATTTGAGACAGACATTATGGATAAATGGGAAAATTGTGAATGTTTTCTTTAAGGCAAATAGTCTTTTGCTCTCCTGTTTTTATGGACCACTTTCTTCTTTCCCATTTCTTACTTCCTCTTTGTTCTTGACATATGAATTTTTCCTAAAAAAATTAAATTGGTCAATTCTGTTCAAATGTTTTACACACATAAAGGTTTGTGTAAAAATTATGAGTTAACTATAAATATAGGTAAATCAAAAGTGACAAGAAAAAAAACGGAAATCGAGTTTTGCTACTTTGTAGATTTTGAATGTGACAGGCCATTTGTGTGCACTGGAACTTGAACCATATATTAAATATCATAAAGTACTAAATATACAGAGATTAGAGAAATTGCTTCTACAATGTAATGAAATAGCGAAAATCGAGTTTTTCTACTTTTGTGCAAATATGAGAAATTGTTTTAAAAACATTGTGACCATATTACAAGTTGGTACAGTTTTAAATATGTGAAAATAGTTAATTATGGGCCTTACTGGGCCTGTTGCGCGGAATAGGATCGACAACATGTAACCTTCTAAGCAAGAAGGAGGCTTCCAAGAAGAAGCAAGAAATTGAAGTTAAATGACGGAATTACCCCCTAGGCTGTGTGGATGATACGGTTTTGACCGATGGAGTTAGTTCCTAGTTTGGTTTCATAAGAATGATGACACGGTTTTGACCGATGCGAGTCTCGGTGATACGACCAAGGTGACGAAGAACCTGTTAAAGACAATCAAAAGATAACAAACGATAATGTATTTCAAGTGTTATCAGATTTCGGTGAAGAATTAAGGAATGAAGAATTAAGGAAGCTTAAGAATGTCGATGTTACTTACTGTAAGTATTGCCTTTCCTGTGTTGTCTAGCTTCAACATTGGTCCCTTCATGTCAGTTTCAAGAAAGAAATGTTTGCCTTTTAATCCTCCCGTTGTTACAATGTCTCGTAGTTTCTGCATACAATAGTTCCAAGATAATCAGGTCACTCACAGGTAAACCCAAATTATCTTTTAGCTTAAAGAGAATATTTGGAGCAATGAAGTTTAACGTGACCTTCATTGCCACTTAAAGAGTACAAAAATATATTAGCTAATCAACGGATACTACAACCTCAAGAGTGTGGTCGATGAGTAAGAAGATTAGCTTACCAGTGCTTTCTCCCACAGGTTTTCCGCCAGCTTCACAGTAATACAAACAACAATCAGCACAATCGTCGAATAGAAATAAAAAACGCAAGCTGATAACAGATTAGAGCATAACATAGGAAATACCTTTTGTTTTGGAGCTGAAATAAGATGAGCATTTGCTTCAGCGTACGAAGCCATATCATTTATAGCAGCATTCACTTTCTCTAGAGTCAGCCTTCCTCTCATGTATCTTTAATTTCAAAACCATCTCAGAATATCAAAAATCCATCTCACATAAACATGGAGAGGAAAAAGTAAAAATGTACTTACGACGAGAGGGAATTTAGTTCCTCAACAGTTATATACCAAAGCGGAGGAGACCCGCGACCCTTCTTCTCCTGGAACCAAACCCCAAAGATTAGCTACACTTCATCATAACCATCGAATCTTAAATGCCATAAACTCTCTTCGGAGATTACCTTCGGTACAACAGCTACTTCTTCATCGGATCTCAGAGAGCTAAGACCGGAGTTCTGTTCGTGCAGCTTGACATTTTCTTGCAGCAAACTAGAATATAAACACACTAACCTTAGTCCAGATTCTCGATAAGCAAACAAATCAAGATAGTGAAGAAAAAACTAGTAAATGTAATGTATATATTACCATCTATTTAAATCTGAATTCAACATTGTAGTCTTATCCGGAAAATTCGACGGTGCATAAACCGACATCTTCTGCAATTTCTCTTGCTGCTTCAGTGATGCCTCAATAAGTTTCTACAAATCAACTCCAAATTTCTCAAACCCCAGATTCTAAAACCCTAAATTACTCAAATCAGAGAGAATTTACAATTCAATCAACACCGTACCTTAGCTTTGGGAATAGCTTCGGTTTCTTCGCGTAATCGATCTTTAATCGATTGTACCTGAAGCTCCATCGAACTCAACGCCGTATCAATCGCCGTTAAATCGGGGACGCTACTCGCCGGATACACTGTAAAAAACGAGAAATTAGGTCATCGGAGAAAGTGAACAACGTCCGCATTTGAAAATTTTAACTCACTGTTTCGGGCGATTACGAGTTCTTGTAACTCGCTGATTCGTTTGTTGAAGGAAGAGATGATTAGATCTAGAGAAGATCCAGCTTGTTTTCCTTCCATTTTCTCGAGAAAAAGCTCTAAGTCTTCTTCTTCGTCGTCGTCTGGCTTTTAGGTTTTTGGAAATGGGGGAAATTTCAGAAACCTTTACGGCGGGAAAGTTGAAGTCAGGATCGGAACTTGTCCATTCTCTGTTTGGAAGATGTTATGGGTTTGTGGCCCATTAGTAAAAATGGGCCTTGGGTATAGTGACTTGAATACTCCTCTCTTTTCCAATTTTCTTAATTTTTTTTTTTTGAATTTTGAATTTTACACTTTCAATCCAAATTAAATTACGGTCGACACTAAATTTTTCTCCAAAAAATTTAAAATAAATTCAAATAAGAATTTGATCAAAACAAAGGCTTCAACTGGTTGCTTGTTTAGAAGAAGAATTAGGATCGTAATTCACTATTAATTTGGATTCGGCTAATTACTCAACATTTGCAACTTTAATGATTTAATTTTTAATATGCCGAACCGACCCAAATAGTGGAAAAATAGTTTTTATTCTACTAACTACAATTATCCCACTCTTTTTTATTCTAGAGGATCACTATTCATCTGGTTCTATTTATTCCACTCACTCACAACTAATCGCAACAAAAAAAAGTTTCAAACAAGAACTGGAGCGGAATAAGGATTATACAAGAACAAAAACAACCAATTTTGTAGCCTAGTACATATGGTCCAAACGGGTTTTAGAAAACAAGTAAATCAATTCACCAAAGTTTTTTAGTTAATTTGTTTTTTGGAAAAATATTAACTTGGGAACCTCAAACCCAGATACAAACTAATCTTTCTAGATCTATAAGAATCTAGCTTCTTGTTTTTTGGCCGGAAAAATATCTATAAATGGTAAAAAGCAACTAAAATTGTACTGAATTGAGTTCAACTTTTCATAGATCAACACTTTGAAATGAACTTAAATTTTTTGCACGAGAATTGTATTGGATTAGTCCTATATATCTATGGTAGTGTTATATGAGTTAACTATATATGATGTGCTTCCATTTTTAGAAATTGTAAAGGTTGAAATGTTTCATTGTTATAAGATTTATGAAAGTCAAATTTAAACTTAAGAAACGTTGAGTTGAGACATTTACTTGATTACATTGGAACCAAACGCGGGATCTTTGGTCATCGTTAACAGTGACTTTGCACGCGGACTAATTAATCTCGATTTATGTTTGAAGACATATGTAATTTGACTAGTGGTAATGATACTAATTAAAAACTATGCAAGTGTATACTATATATATTTCAAGATCCACCAAGTTCGATAGTATTCAATATTCATATATAAGTAACCTCGGACTAAAGTTCTCTATTAACATTAGAAGTAGATGTAAACCCTAAGGCTTTCAAGAACCTCTTATCCCTCTTGTTCGCCTACGAGTAATCCACTGAAATTAATTTGCTTGTCAAGGTATTGTGAACAAATCTTCCCTTGATATACTAATTCACATAATTATCAAAGGGAAACCGCTAAAAAAAACAGACCGATAAAATTATTGAATAAATTAAACAAAAATACTATAACAAAAACTATAGCTTTTCTTGTTTTTTTTTTCCAATAATATTGTAATTTTGCTTTTGCGATTTTTTTTTATTCAAGTAGTGATGGACTAATGGTTTGATTTATAGATGATTTGTCATCTACATGACATATTAACTTCTGGCAAACGTGATTTTCTCTAACCATTTTACTTAGTCGTCATATAGACATTTTCAGTAGTAAGAAAATTTAGATTACTATGGATTTCGACGACTAGTCTTGGTTTCGGTTTCGGCTAATCAAGTATTAACCAATTATGAAAGAGAAGAAAATAAAACTAGGACTATATGTTATATAGCTTTTGGGAACTAATGAGATTAAATAAAATACCATAATTAACACTTTATGATTAGTATAAGAATTACATATAACCCCCAAAATCTCTTTGTAAATTTGTTGCTTATCAATCAAACTCCAATGACTTAATTAGTCTCTCATATCCTTAATTTACCCCATCATAACAGAATATTCAACTTTACAACAACAACAATACTCTAATATACATAAATGTCACATAAATATGGACATCGTCATGTATGCATGCAGGGTGATATAAAGTATAACCAAATCAAGAAACGCAACAAAGTAGTATTGAACGATATCAAAGAGTTGTTTAAGTTTTAGTAATCTAACATATTAAACGAGTCAAAATGTAGAGATTCTTCGTGACTTTAGTTTTATTATATATATATATAAAAACCACAATATGAAAATTTTTCTGGGAGTTATAAGATCATTACGAGTTTAGTTATGATGAGGCGGGTGCGTAGTAGGCTGCATATAATCGAGATTGAAAGCGGGATGTTCTTCATCTGATCTAGGTTGCTTCTTCTTCGAAGATGATTTGGGAACTTTCCAAGTTCTCGAGACTCGCTTAGACGACGTAGTTTTGTCTAGTGACGCTCGTTTTACTCTTCGACCATCCTTCATACTCTTTCCATTGAGTTGATCATGATTGACTTCGGCATGTTTGATCGGTGCTTGGCTCGATAAGGGTTTTGTCTCGTTTGATGATGGAGCTTCTAGTTTCGTAAACTTTTCGTTGTTCTGTGGCATGAAAAAAAGAGTTAATATCTTTGATACAATCCGGATTACAAAATGGGAGATTTTATAAATAATAAGTTAAACTAGTTACACTACTCGACCATATAATTTGCTTGAACTTCTTTAGTGTTTGGACTTTAATATCTATATATATATATATGGAAATAATATTTGAGAACTAACAACCTTATTATACAAAAGAACTAGTTGCACCTTTATAAATACAGACCATATATTGCATCCACATAATCAATCTCAAGAAATATTTCGTTATGAACAGGTAAAAGAAAAAAAATTAATCAAGAAATTTTCATTCGTGTTGATTTGCTATATATAAGCTTATGCCCATGTGAATGATTCAAAACTATCTGTCTATATAAAATTCTTAATATACTTTTCACACAACACATATACAAAAACCCGTAGCATCCTACAAACTGATTAACATCAGAATGCAAATTAAGGGGGCTAACCTTTGTAATTCGATAATGATTTACACCAAGCTTCTTTTCCGAGGTTCCAAGAGGGCGAGAATCGCATAAACAAGACCAAGAAAGGAGGACAAAAATGATAAAAAGAAAAGAGAAGCAACTAGTAGTCCTCAACATATCCATACAAGTTAGTAGTCTCGAATCAAAGAGATGACTTAAGATTATAACTGAAACGGTTGTAAGATATTTATAGAGAGATATCTAGAGATGGAAGTTTGAAGATATATCGCGATCGTTATAAATGCTTCGAGGCAGAGAGATTATGTAATAAATGCAGATGTTGATAGAGAGGAGAGAAGAAGAAGAGAACATGCAAATGTATGGGTGAGAAGAAGAAAAAGAGAAAGTGAAGGTCAGAAATGGTTTACGTGTGGCCCCTCTTCTGTCTTCTGTAAGAAGCACACCGACCCAAACCAGAGAAATTAACCTACCGAAAGAGAAAAGACCACAACACTTGTGTCTTCTCTCTCGTAGTTATAGCATTCTTTTTCATATTAACCGCTTAGTAATATTAAGGCTCCGAACGGTAACAATTAACAACGGTTTGGCGTGCAAAATAAGTGGTTTACGGAACGGTTCAAATATTAAAAATGTATACAACGAAATAAATATGGTTCTATTAATATGAAAATAAGTATGGTTTGTGATAATATATAAACAGTAAATAATCAAAATTTCTCCCAATTCCATTTTTTAAAATCACATGTGTGAAGTGATCATAGTCTAATGGTAGTGGTACATAAGTCCATCAAAATCCCCTCATTTGCACTATGCAATTCATTTTGAATTTAGACTAATGTGCCGGTAAGTTGTGACTCATACATCTTACATAGTTGATAAGAAAAAACTACATTTTGGTACTACCATTCATAGCCTAATTACAAGACATTTATATAGTTTTATGTATTAATAATGGAGCGAAAATCTAGCTAGCCATGGAAACGAGCAAAAAAGGAGAATTAGGGTTTTTGATGCATATGCTTCTTTGTTTATCCCAAGAAAGAGGTTTTTTTATTCATTAAGATCTATTTATATTACCTCTTTGTCTCTACGTTGAGTCCTTTAAACACTTTGCATGGTTTTACGCCACCTTTTTAATTTTGTCTCCTCATTTTCTTAACTTGTATCAATGTATATTCATGTGTGTTTCTTGGGAAGCTTAACATACGCGTTAAAGATTGAGATCTTTAATGGAGATAACCAAAAAGTAAGCAGTCTTTTTCGGCCGAACATTCTTCAAAACAGATTGTTCTATCTTCTGAAACATTTNTTAAAAACTAAGTTTTCTCCCCTTTTTTTCATTGTAATATGGGTCCTGAAAAAAAAAAAAAAAAAATCTTAACATTCACAAGGGTTTTCCAACATATATATTAGATTTTGTCTAGATTGATTGTGTTTAGTTGACGTTTTATTCATGCCTTCATGGGGTAGTGAAAGCAGACTATAAAGATTTTATTCATGCATGGTTGACCGAAGAAAAAAAATATTATCAATACAATCAAAATTAATAGCGTAGCGGTTTGTGCTAGTTGTTACTGGATTACTACTTGAATTTTATGAATCTAAGTTAATACATATTGCATTTTTGGTTGTTGACAAATTATCAATGCATTTATGTTCAATTAAACTGATGAGAAAGTGATTTAATTTAATTTAATGGCGTAAGTGATTCTAGAATAGTTTACGAAAAAATGGTATTAAAAAAAAAAACTAAATTTATCATTTTTTATATCCGTAAATTTTATTATTTGGTAATTATAGAAACGATATTCTAATTATAGAACAGTTTTATTTTCATTTTATGCGTGGCTTTTTCATAAACTTACATAAATATATATTCAATTATAATGTCAAACGATATATATATAAGTATAATGTTTTCTGTTTATATTATTGTTGATATATATATAATCAATAAAGGATGCAATGGCCCTGTATATGATTAATCTATGTTGTTTAGATGTATTATCACAAATGCATTAGTCAATTATCGACATGATACATGTTTATGTCTATATATATGTGAACACTATGAGTCAATGACATAACAACCACCCTTGCTATTCTTTTCTATTGCGACGACGACGACTTCTAACAACTGAATATTATATTTAATTATGCATGATAAAGTAATAATTTTCACTCTCGTCTAATCACCAAGGGACATAGTTTGATGTTATCATACAAGTGGACACTGGTAATGTCTGCTAAAACCCCAAAAGTCCTAACAAATATTGTATTAGTATATATTATCGGTTCGACTGTTTGATGGAGAACATATATAATTTGAAGTTGTTATGTTTAAAAACATGCAAAACTGTATAGTCATCAGCAAGTTACTAGCTAGTACTCACAGTTTAGATCTTTTAGCTAGACAATTTTGGCCCTACCACAACAACAACAAAAAACGTTGGTTCACTTGGCCAAGTGTAATTGTGAAAAACATTCTTTAGAGCAATTCAAGACCAGCTCCAATTGTCTTCCAAATTGTTGTTTCTTCTAGACTTTTGTTTGATGTCTCTTACACGAGTTTGTTCTACCTTTTATTGCTTCTTTCAAGTTAATTATCTTCGCTTCCCTACAAAGGTTTCTTGCAAAGGACGACTAAGGTGTCGATTGGTGAATGTTTTTTTTTTGTGGCTATTACTATAAAAACTTCTTTTTTAATTGACTGTGATTTTTTTTTTTTTTTTTTAGAAAGAAATTGGACCATGACTTTTAAAAGAAAATAAAGAATAATACAATTTCTACATGACAATTTGGTCTTGACATTTTCGTCATGTTATCTTTCAAGGTGATTCAAAACAACTAGCTAGTAGTAATACTAATTAAGTGGCCGCATCAAAGTCATAAGGTTATATGGTTAATTTGTTCTGTGACATTCGTCATTAACTCCATTTCTATGCGTTCGTTTTACTCGTACCCACAATAAACAAATTTCACAATATAATCTTATAATAAATTAATGCATACTTCATCTCATTGTGTTCAAAAAGTTCTCGCTAAAATTCTGTAAACGTTTTTTATCAGTAAGACTTCGAAATTTTTTTTAAAAATGTTTTCGATTTAATTTAACACTATAAACATCCAACCAAGACTTTTAGCCTAGTAGTTTGTACTAGTGTCGTTACTGTGTCATTGTGTCAACCGCCTAAATTCGAACCCAACTTAATACATATTACATGTTTGTTGATAAAAATAAAATAAAGTAAAAAATCATGTAAATCCAAAAAATAACCTCAAAATTTCATGATTTTACATGAAAGGATGGGAGAACATACCAAACTAAAATATAATATTTAGCATTTTGTTTTGTCAAAATTGTGGAGAAAACAATAGGTTTTTTTTTGTAGTTATAGTTATAAATTAACTAGTAGTTGACATGGGAGAATAAACGTGTGGGACCAAAAGATGAGAGTCCACAAAGCAGCAGCAGACAAGTATGCGTGGACCATCACCGCTCTGTTTTTATGTTCTTCACCAAAGCTCGTGCCCTAACCGCAACCCAAAGCCGCTCTTGCCGCTTGACTCGACACGTGTCACTTCCCCATGTGATTTGTCTTTTATCGCCTTGTCGGCTTCGAATCAGGCCCAGTATCACTCTTTACCGTGTAGTTTAATAAAGCCCAGTATCAATCATGGGCTCATTCCGCAATCATCCGGTTAAACTCAAACAAATTGAACCGACCCAAACCAAACCGTAATATAAAACAAAACAACACTGAAATAAAAGTTTCTGATTGCAATTAGATTGGGTTTTTCATATCCTTAGCTGGAAAAAAAAATTCAAGAACAAGAAGAGAGAAGACTGAATATTTAACATTCAGTTAAGAGAAATATCACACCGGTCTCTAGAGCTCTCGGATTATCTATAAGATTCATAGATTCTTCGAGGATCCAAATGTGTTTTCTCCACTGTAAGTAATGTATAAGAATCCGTCTTCTTCTTTCTTGTCGTCGTAGATGGTTGACATCATTGCTCCTGCAATTCAAATTTGTCCAATTCAATACAAAAACAGAACCAACAAGATAAGAAAATTAAACGGTTTTAAGTAGAGGTTATAAAAATTAATTACCAGTGGGAGGAAGAACATTGTTAACAAAGATGAAGATAGCTTTCTCCGAGCTAAGTTGGATTCTTTTACGAATCACATACACGAACTGCCCAACCGTTAGATCCGATGGGACGAGGTATCTGCAATAATCCAATCCAAGAAAGTGTTTCCAAAGTTAAGAATCATGTTGATCACAATTCAAAGAAGCTAGATATATACATAATAAACTAGTGAGAATCATTACTTCTTCTTGTCGATGTCCGGGATATCGCTTTTCTCTGCCTTCTCCACAATCACCTATTACAAAAAGACACAATCAAACATAAGAGCTTCTCTACTACATCGCTAAGCCAATGATAATACAAAAACATGTAATCATAGTGTTCTTTTGCAAGATTTCAACCAATCAAAGACTCATTATTCTACACAAAAGCTTCTCGATTACAAATTGTTTATAGAAGATAGGAAACTAAGAAACAGAACAAAGCTTGACGAAAACAGAATCATATTTAAACCAATCAAGACTCAAGATTCTACACTAAAGTAAAGCTTCTCAAACAAAGAAACAGAACAAAACAGAGCAAACTATATAAGACAAATTCAGACTCAAGAACAAAAACAGAATCAAAATCTTATAAGATGTTTGCTTTACTTACCGGAACTCTATCAGGATACTTCTCTCTGATCCTCAAAGCCTCAGCTTGTCTCTTCTCTGCATATATCATCATCATCATCATCATCAATAAAACTCAGATTTTAACTGTTTTAATCCCAAAACTCACACAAATCAAATCAGTAAAAGAAAAAAGGGTTTTTTTTACCGAAATCATGCTCCTGCTTAAAGCTGCTTTTATCCATCTCTGATTCCTGAATAATAATCAAATTCAACAATCAGATTCTATGAATATTCACCAACACAAAACCCTAAATTTTTCGAATTCTCAGATGAAATCGAAAAAATAGTAAAACTAACCAGAGAAACTTACGAGAGACGAAGACTTGATTAGGTTGAAAAAATTTGATATGAATCTCCAAAATTTAGATTGCGATCACAACAATTATATAATCACGATTTTTTCTTTTTAGGATTTGGATTACCGCAAGATTTAACAAATTAATGAGTGCCACGTCAGCTTATACTCTTAAAACAATAATATGGGATTAAAAAATATATGCGATTTAATTGGTTATTTTATTTGGTAAATTATTAAGGTGATTCTACATTTTAGGAAAGATTCAACTCTAATGATTTAAGCAAATATGATTATTTAGTTGTTTATGTATGGACCTAGGCCCATATACATAGACATCAACATAGGTTTATATTAGTTTAGTTTACATACATATATAAGTACGTGTAATAACTTAAGAGTAAAGGAATTTAGCATAGGGTAATTAAGCAGAAGATTCCTGCTTCAAGATAGTCATGAAACAAATTATTCGAGATGATGGTCTTAAACACACAAAAACTTCAGCAATTGTGATAGAGTTTGGTTAGTTTAAATTTTCTTAGAGATTTTTTTTATTTATTAAGTTTGTGAAGAGTTTTGTGCATATAACAAATTTTATGAAAGAATTGTATTTTTAAGAATTTCAAGAATCTCGTGTATATATTTAAGATTTTGAGTAAATTTGTCAAGAATCTATATCCCAATAACACTGATAAATAAATTCATTGAAGATTATCACAAGTCATAACAACTTTTATATAAAATTTGGAAATTATCTTTGTCTATTTCATAAAAATTGTCAAAAATCATAAACCAATAACTTTGGTAGGAAAATAGGATACATCATATATACTCAAGTTTTAAATATCATAATGTGAACAAACTAGCTAGATGACTCAATCAACTTTGAACTTACACTTGGATGCAAGTAAACCTCCAAGAAGCATCATTAGATCTCTTTTGGTTTGCATCATCCTCTTCCACAACATCCACTTGAACCATTTAAAGGCATTTATGTTTCCTTAGAAAACTCTTCAATCGTTTTGACTCTTTTAATAAAGTTCCTCGATAGCCAAGAACATGTAACCTCTTCACTTTTTTCGAAGCCATGGAGACACCACCAGCTGTGTAGCAATTTAGCTCCTGAAAAATCATCAAAAGAAGATTTTATGTTACATGAATGATCAACCACTAAGTTAATGTATTTTTATTCAAAATATATATACCTCAATAGTTAGCGTTTCGAGCTTTGGAGACCGCTTAAGTAGATGTGCAAGAAATTTCCAACTTCGTTTATTCTTACTCGCAAAAGATAAGTGAACAAGTTTGTTGAACATCGGTAGAATTAGTCCACGTTTAACACATAGAGAAATCACCTGAAACACACAACAAGCGCATTTGCAAGAATGTCAATGTCCAAAAACTCTCTAAAACGGTAAAACCGAAAGAAATAATATGGCAAGAACTTACATCAACCGAGTCGCGAGACAAAT
>OVAF01001105.1:0-25948 GCA_900406245.1 Odontarrhena argentea | reverse complement strand
TTTTATAATGTTTTATAAAGTTGTTTCTAAACTTTTAGATTTAAAAGGTTTTATAAGTTGGTTTACAAAACTGTTTTTGTAAGGTTTGTAACATTTATAGGACATTTAAAAGACTTTATAAATTTTTTATATAATTTTATATGGTATTCAACGGTTTATAACCCTTATAAAAAAACTTATAAATTCTTATAAAACCTTATAAAAATCTTAGTTTTTTTTAAAAAAAAATCGCTTATGGAGAGAGACCTTATAAAACTTTATAAAAATCTTACAAAATTGTATAAATTTTGGTTAACAGGGAGAAAACAACAAAGAGAGAAAAATACAAGGAGAGAGAAAGCATGAGAGAGATACACCTTTGCCAAATTGGAAGAACTTTAGTAGTTTAATCTCAGATTTAAAATTCTTAGATCTGAAATCTGAACAATCAGATTTGAGATTTTTCAGATCTTAGGTCTGAAAATTTCAGATTTGAGATTTTTTTCTGTTGTGCATTAGCATGAAGGTCGGAGAATCCAGAGAGGAAAGAAGGATGAAGAAAAAAAAATTAGATACAAATTCATAAATTCTGAATTTACTTTTTAGATTTGAATTAGGAATAAATAGGAAGAAAAAAGATCAATGATGAAAAAACAGTGAGGAAAATCGAAAAAACTGGGAAAAAAAAAAGAAAGAAGTAAGTAGGAGGAAAAAAATAATGGACGGGAATGAGAAAAAAAAGGAAGGAGGAAGGAGGAGAAAAAATAGATGAGAAAGAATAAAAAGAGGGGCATAATTGTCTATTGTAATGGGAAGGGATGGTAGATTTAAAAATATCCCTTCCCTAATGGTAGATTTAAAAAGTGACATAGTATAAGTGGTAGTTTTATAAATCTCCCCTTTGATATCCCGAAAAAAAAAAAAAAAGAGAAATTCCAAACAATCAGCATTATTAACTAGATGCATGAATTTGAACATCAAAATAGCAATATCACAACTTAATTCTTGAGTATAACAGAATTTCTAAAAATAGGATCGAATTTGACATCCTTGGTTCCCATAATTATCTAACATTAAACAAATATGACCAATTTGAAGATTGAGAGACAGATCATTGATCTCAATTCGTATAAATAGAATCGAATTGATAGGTATATACCTTTCTGCCATCTTCGATTAGGAAATGATCGCAAAGAGAAAAATAGAGCTCCTTCTTGGATGAGAATTCTCGTGGTCGAGGAACCAGAGATGTATACTCCGGAGGCAAAAACTGCTCCCATACACTGTCAGACTTAGCCGCAGATTCAAAGGTTTTAGAAACCAAACTTGAGACGCACGCATCCCGAGGACTTGTTAAAGAGATTATTTTAGAAATGCAATCCTCCGGCAAGTCATCAAAAGGCGATGGCCCGGTAATGATCGCTCCTCCTCCTTCGTCTTGTTTTTGTCCCATCGATGAACTGGCAACTTCTTTGCCTTTGCCTTTGCCCTTAGAGTCAACGCCCTGTTTTTGTCCCATAGCTGCCTCTGTATGAATTGTTTTTCTTCATCTCGAAGGTTAAGGTTTTAAAGAACTCGTCTAAAGTCGTCTCTGCCGTTAAGAAAAACATAAAGAAAGACTTGTGTAAAGTCGTTCCCTTATATCATATGTACGAAACTACCGTTGTTTGCATCAATATTGTGCACGTTTGTCTCTCTGACATTTTCCTTACCCTCCTTGTGTTTCAGGTTGGTTTTGGTATTGGGAATTCCTTGGGTGATTAGTATATATATATTATGTTTTTTTTTCTTGTCAACGACATACAATATCAAAAGTTATATATGGTTATGGGTGGCAAACTCTATGCTGCCTCCGCCACTGGCAATATGGTACTGTGTTCGAACCCAATACATCCTAGCACAGCCTACTAGGCTACAAGTCATGCATGGTTAGTATGTGTGAGATATTATCACTCGTGTTTTAAAATGTTATATTAATTTATTTTTTTTCTTATTAATACGTAGGTGAAAAAGTTGTAGTACCAGAAGAAAACAATTCTTTTGTTTAAGAAAAAAAAAATTAATCCATATAAAATTAACCAGTGCACTGGAAATACGAAAAAATAATAAACATTAAATTAATTACATAATGATGATTTTGAGATGGTCATAAAACAGCAAAAGTGCTTGACGATGCTTGTCTTCGAGAATCTTTATTAAGAATATCGATTGATTTACTTCTATGCAAGAGGAAAAAAACATATATTTTTGTTATAAGTTTTTTTTTTTGGGTCAACATATTTTTGTTATAACTAATATAATAATTTATCAATGAAGTATAGTATTCATAATGTAAAATGAAAAATCTATGACCAATAAAAAATAGAACAAAAAAAATAGAAGAGACTGTACATGTTAATTAATTAGAGATTTTAGAATTGTCCTTGCTCACAAGGATAACATCCATGTATAAAAATAAAATTTCAATAATTCTTTGTTTTTTTCGTAACAAATATTCAAGAGGTTCACCAAGCCAAATACAAGATAAAATGTTATAATTAAGGAGGAAATACAAGAAATCCAACTAAAAACTTCACTTAGGTCTATTTAATACATATTACTCATTTATTCAATTCGATTATACACTTGCATTGCTTCGTCAACTCTAGTGTGGAGACGTAATCCATATAGAATAGTGGTGGAGAATATGATGGAATCGCGAATAAATTATAAATTCTAATTTTGAAAGAGTTTTGATTAGATGGTATTTTAAAAAAATATAATATCTAAAATTATGTTTCTTAACAAAATTGTTTATAAATATATATATATATATATATATATATATTGAATTTCTCACATATATTGATTGTATTTGATAAAATTTAAGTAATATTTTTTAAATAGATTTGGTTAAATGGCAGCAATTGGCGACGTGGCACCAGAAAAAAATCCCATCAAGTAATGCGAGCTTGAAAAGCATATAAAAATGGCCACGTGGCAGAGACGCCTTCGAATTCCCGCATTTTCATGAAGAGCCTTTGAAATCTTTGTCCTGGCTCTTCTTTTTCTTCATATCGCCCTCACCGATGCTAAAGAAACTATGCGATGTAATCGTTCAGAATGCTTCTCTGGCGACAAAGAAGTAATGCCCATCTTTCAATTTTTTATTTTTTTGTTTGTTTATTGAATGGATTTGGTCTGCACACAACCTGCTCGATACAATTCCTAAACTAATACTATTTGATTTGGATATCTTATCTATGTTTGTATGCAGCTGATGAAAAAAGCATCTATGAGGAATTCTACTGGTATACTTCTTCCATGGCTTCCATTTTCATGCTCCAATGTACATTCATTCAGAAACGTTAGTTGTTGATTCTTGGAATGGAAAGGAAATGGTGAGTCAAATCAGAGAGAATATGGAAGAATATCATCAACAAGTTGTGGAGTACATTCATCATAACCTGAATGATGTGATGTGTTACGGCTTGATGATTGTGTAATGGAATTTCCAAACTTTTTCTGAGAAAGGGTTGGCACTCCTTCAAATGCAGATGATGAGACTGCTGCTTTTTTTTCTTTCGGACTTGCATGGTCCAAGTGAGGAAGAAGAGCTTGTTGGTTAGTTAAGGCAGGTTTTATGTTCGATCGTGCTTCCAAGTTTTTGGCTCTTGAGAAATCCGTATCCCGTGAATTTAATGTCTGCAATGATACTGAGTTTTGCAAGATCCACTAAAGAGCAGCTGAGTACGCATTGGTGTTCCGTTTGCTACTCAAGAAAGAAGGGATCAACAACTTCGTTTTTCAGGTGATATCAAGGTTGCCGAAAGAATGCTAGCACGCGGATCATATTTCTGCTTATACTGATGATCTAGCATGGAATGAACCACTGTTTGTCTTATCCTATTACAACTTGATCCTCGATGTCCCTTGAACCCGAGATTCCGTTGATTTTATTTGTCTTGTTTCGAAGGTTCAGGAGTGGTCGGAAAGGTATTCCAAATCACTAAAATTTGGAAACTTCTTGCTACATTTTATTGCCATAAGTGCTCCGATGCTACAGGCTCGTACGTACCCCCCTGATCGAATCTGTAAAGTGCACTAACAGCCTAGTTACAAAAAAAATTAGTATCAGAACTCAACGCCCTGTTGCGTCTATTTCCTAGCCTCTTCATTGGTATTTACCGTTCTTCTATGGTGATATGAGCATTCACTCCTCAAGCGCATGTAGCACTCTCAAGGGCTTGATATGGTATTATGAATATCGCAGTCAAGATCAACATTTCTCCTGTTATTGGAAATGGTAACAAGAAACATTGAGATCATTCTACAGATTAATTAGTTAAGCTGTATCAGTATCAGTACGATCCAGACATGGTCTGTGACAGAAACACAAGAATAGAAGAATCAAAGAAAGGAGAATTTTGTTGGTGTTATGCAGCGATACAATTCCAGATGATTTACAGACTAATGCTCAACCTTTCTGGAGCTTTTGTCTTGTCTCTGAAATTGGTGGTTGGAGAGAACTTCAGATAATCTTTAAACTTAAGCCACAGGGATACAAGAGCTTTGGAGCTGGTGATATAATGGCATCAGTAGGAAGATTGAATAAAGCTATGGACATTCTACTTCATTCGTCGCCAGTTATCGTTCAAGAAACACACTCAAGTTGAATGGCGAGACGACATTTTCAACAAGCCCCTGCTTTGTATATGAGGAGACAAGAAGAATTAATCAATGTGGCACTAATAGACATGAAATATAGACCAGCCACAACGAGAAACTGTGAATTTTTTACAGGGAAGTCTCCAAGCCACCATGAAAATACATCTTTCGATGTATCTTCCTCCCTCATCGATGTCAGTACGTATCTTGCTTTTGACAAATCTTTGTGAGCATAAATGTATAGTGACTTTTGGCAGAACCTTCTCTTATGATAAAGTGTCTCAAATTCTCTCAGTTTCAGAAGCATTCATGAACCTACAAAGCTACATGAGAATCATCATGAGGCACTGGATTAAAATTATATTGAATTTGATTGATAAATGAAACTAACTGAGACAATGTGTATTTGTTGTAGTAATGAAAGTAAGAAGCAACAGACGGTTGGAAACAACTTGACATTCAACATCACAGAGATTACAATTGTTGTTTTAATAAGGAAACTAACAGAGATTACAATTGTTGTTTTAATAAGGAAACTAAGAATCAACATATACTAATATCATACGGTGCCTACATTAAACATCTACGAGATAACCTGAGAATCAACAACAAATATTCGTTTAATACACAGGAACAAGCAAAACATTGGCAATCTCAACTACAAAGACATAATCATGTCTGATTGATTCATCATCTTGATTCGATTCTCTTCCCTAAACCTAGCTTTCTCTTTGATCAGTGCAACTTCAATCTGAATCTTGTCACTACCCATCTCATGTTTCTCCATGGTAACCAATCTCTCTCCACTGATGTCACCAATCAACACCTTCCTCCTCAAGTCAGGGTTATTACTATCTCCCATGTTGAACAAAATCGACCGGTACTTGGCTTTTTGTGGTCCCAAGAAACAACCAAGTTTCTCAAACATGGCAGATTCCACAGACTCAGCCACAAGCCAAGGATCGCAAGAACTTACTCGTTCCTTCATCTCTGTCCCAACAACCTCCGTAGCCACTTTGGCTAGCGATGTCTGTAATATCTCACGAACCTTGTCCCTCTTAGAATCTCCGGTCGTAATCTCGGGACTACAAGCAGTTACTCGCTTCTTCTTCATCGTGGTAAACCCAACACGCTTCACCGGAATTTGATGATCATCTTTAGGTTTGCTCTGTTTTGTGCCGGTAGCGTAAAGATGGGTGAGCCAAAGATCCCAAAGAAGCCTTGACTCGGTTCGGATTTTAGGGTTTTTGTGATCAACGAAGAAACTGTAACTCTTTCCGATGGTGGTTGTGCAGAGCACGTCACAAGCAAGTGACTCAGGTGCTTCTTTTAGACGAGCCATGGCGTCCAAACACCTCGAGACCTCTGAAGATTTCATGCCATTAACGGACTTGGCCGTTTTAACAGCTGCCTCAAAAAGCTCTAGGAAGCGTCGTTTCTCCATCATTCACAATACTAGGGTTTTCAAAAGCGATGGAAGAGAAATAGAGAGGGATAGAGAGTAGTAGGCTTTTATATCAAGTAACACTACCGAGTTTTCCTTTTTACGTTTGGGTTTCCTTTTTCCTCATCAAAAAGGACAAAATAAAATATTTGAAGATACGGTGATCAGGTCAATTTGATTTATTTTTTCAAATTTTAAAATATTTATTTAGTATATAATTAGTATCAAAACTCAACGCCTTGTAGCTTCTATAACCTAGCCTGTTAGTTGGAATTGGTGATATGAGCATTCACTCTCAGGGGATTAATTTGGGTTGAATCAAGCTTATCTAGTCACTGGATCAACGTTTTCATTTTGTTGGAATAAAGGTATAAACAGGGCATATGGATATCATTCTACTGATAGCAGTATCAGTATGATCCAGACATGAGCTGTGAGGGAAACACAAGGAAAAGAGAGTTTGATGGGTACTATCACTATGTAGCAGCTATATATTCCGACTAATGTACTGATTAATCCTCAACATCTCTCCATGCCCTGATATCTGGAGTTTTTTTGTCTTATCTCTCAACTTGGTGGTTTAAGAAAACTTGAGATAATCTTGAATATTGAAGCCACAGGGATAAAAGAGCTTTGGAGCTGGAGATATAGTGGCATATCGACAGTCTACTTCATGTGTTCCATGTATCAGTCTACAGAGGAACAGTTCAGTTCCTAGGCGAGTATGGAGAGACAAGAATGAATCGATCCACGATCCCCAGTAGACATGAGGATGAGATATAGACAAGCCACAAATAGGAGACGCATGTTCAATGTATTGTAATAATACCAAAAGTGATCAACCCAAATGAAATTTTCTTTCACTGTTTTTTGTGAGGATCTTTGTTTTCAGTTCATGCCCACACAATGTTCACAACACTTGGTTAAAGCTATCTATTTGACTATTACAGATTCAGTGAATGCCTAAGCCAAGCCTCTGGGCTGTGTATTCCACGAGGACTTTCTGCAAAAGAATCTCTGATTGGCTGCAACACAGGAAAACTTTGCATTGCGCATCAACGACTATAGCTTCAGATGCTTCTGCAATGTTGAGAGGTAAACACATTCAAGACTTTATGGGAACTGTCATGAGTACATAAAGAGAGACTGCTCTCAGGCTCTTCATCTACCAATGCCGAGAATAAAAGACCTGATTTTTTGGTAACATACCAAAGTGATATATATCTTCTTACCTCAACATTATGGCACAGTACAAAGCTCTATTCAACATGATAAACCCATTTCATCTAAGTTCCTTCCAGTCATATGAATGCGACAGGATCAAGTCATGTTCTTTCATATTCTCTTGAGACTAGAAGATCAGGTGTTTATAATGCTGGTCCGCATTTTTCTTGTTCTTCAACATGAGATGTTTTGTTTATCACAAAAATACTAGACCTGATATTGATTAAGAGCTGATGGATATGACCTGCTTATAAACTAGGATAACAGAAAATACATAAACACAGTGAAAAGCAATTGAAATGTTGGCAATGATCTTGAGAAATATAATCAATTTGGCAGACAGGGTATGGAGTCCATCCACTGGGAAAACCCAAAATAGGACAACCTGATGATTGGAGTTGCATTGCGTCTTTCGTCCACATACCCCTTTAATCGGATGTGTAATTGATGCGATAACAACCTTCACTACTCTAATTCTCTGATTCTTGATGAACACTAAACTCTTTTGTCTGCAAGTTACCTAATACTACTAATACTAAAAAAATATGTTGTAGACTCCATAGATAGATGATATCAGTATCAAATGGATTCATTGCCATGGGGAAGTAATCAACAGCAAATCCAACAGACTTCATGTTGATTTCTTCCCATAAAAATTGCCATTTCCGGTATAGTATATCGATGTAGATAAGCTCTCAATTCAACATTAATTTATCATTCTATCTTTTAGACTTTCTAGCGAGAAATTCATATAATATCTTTCATTTTCTTTATTTCGGATTCTTGATAAAAGTAATTTATGACTTCATTTTCAGATTATTGCTCTTCACTTTTTTCATGTAATAAGAAGAGAACAGAGTTTAAGGTTTTAAGATATAATATATCTATACCAATATGCATAAGATGTATATATATGAGAAAACAACTAAGCGACAAGCTTTAGACAAGCAAAGAAACATTGCGAAGACATAACATTTACAATACTCTAGTTTCTAGTGTGGTCAGTCAATATAATTGTGCCAAGCACGTGAAAAACCATCATTTGGCTCCTGCTAATTATACTTAATCACACACAAATACAAGGATTTATCTTTAATATTTCTATACTTGTTATATGAGGATTATAATAGTAGCTTTCTATCAGTAATAATGCTAACAACTCAATGATTTTTATATAATCATTGTTATTTTGTACTCTTACACAAAAGCATTATTGACTTTGTTACTTTCTATGTGCAGTATTTCTCATATGCAATTAGATTATAAGTGTTGGAAAAAAAAACTACCATAATCATATTTCGGTAATAATTATATGGATTCTTAAGTTGCCTATTTCATTTTTGTAGAGGCTATGGACATAACAAAATAATCAACAAATTTAGTGATGGTTAATCGAAAAATTCTAAATCAAATCTCATACATCTCCATTTGGAATTTGAGGAATTTCAAAACTACCACTATTAAGCTATATTTTTTTAAAATACCATATTTTTAAAATCTATTTAAGAAAATTATTTCAATTTAAAGTAGGGAAATGATCTCAAATACACTTTTTAAGTGACTACATTTCATTTTTACACTTTCACTTTTACACTTTTTCAAATTTATGTGTTTAGACTCTTTTAACTTTGTTAATTGGGTTTAGGATTTTGGATTTAAGGTTTAGGGTGTAGGATTAGTCTAGAGTTTAAATACCACTTATCATTTTTAAATCATAACCCTATCACTCAAAAACTTCTTAAATAAAAGTGAATTTGAGTGATAGGGTTATGATTTAAGAATGATAAGTGGTATTTAAAACAATTTTCCTTCAAAATGTAGTTTTGAAGGAATGGTAAAAAAAAATGTAGTTTTAAAAGACATGAGTTAAAAAGTGTATTAGTGATATTTTCCCAATATAGTAAAATTACCATTTTCAATATTTTAAAATGTTTTATAGGGTTTTAAGGTTTATGATCCAGAGTTTAGGATAAACCTTAAAATCATTAACTCTACAAATGATTCTAACTCTAAAATCTCTAAAATATAAACCCTCAAATCTTAAACCTTAAACACAAATAGTTATTAAACACTACACCTTAATCCTATTAAATCTAAAACATAAATTCTAAACCCTAAAAGCATAAACAAACTCTAATTTCTTAAAAATAGAACTTTTGAAAAATAAATTATTTTTAAAAAATATAGCTGAAAATGGTTTTCGAGAGAATTTTTTATGAAATTTAATTGCAAAACTCTTCTTAGTAAGGAGTAAGGAGTAAGGAGTAAGGAGTAAGGAGTAAGGAGTAAGGACCACGGCCGACTAGAATCTGCTTTGGTTAGATAACATAATTTTTGTTTCTATGAAACGTAAATCTAAAGATTTCTAGAAATAGTGAAGGCAAAAACGGACCACGGCCGACTAAACGAGTAGATATCACCATATGTATGGATGTGTGCAAGATTCAATGATTCTTAAGATTTGGCAGTACGTACATGTGTAGCCAAGATCAAAGAAATTGAAGGGAAGAATTTTTAATATTAAATGTATAAATTATTAGAACTCCAAGTGGAAGTAAAGTTGGAGCAAGACTCCACGAGGTAAGGGGGACACAGAAAAGGAAGAGAGACAAAGGTCTATAGAAAGCTTTAGATCATATGATATGTCCGAATCATCTCATGTGGGAGCAAACCTTTTTTCTAATAAAATACTATGGTTTATTATATTTTTTAAAAAATGGAACCCTTATATTATTGGGTTTAAGGTACTGAACAAAACAGTGAACTCGATGGATTAGAATATAAGATATTTGAGTTCTTGTTTTTATTTTTACAAAATATATTATGGATGAATATGTAGGAGAAAAAAAAAAACTCATGTAGGCGATTTTGAAGCAATCAACATACATACCATTTTAAGAGAATAAATAATGCAATAAGCCATTATAATCTTAATACCTCAAGTGTGAAACATATAACGTACAGTCCATGTGATTTCTGATTTATATGTATGTGAAAGATATATATGTTTTCTCAACTATATAAATTATTAAAATATATGGGAGAGAGAGAGATTCACAGTCACATAATAAAATAATTAAAATGAGAAAAGAAAAATCTTAGTAACGTTAGACCATGTCCAATGGTTATAGAATGAAGGGGTCTTAACATTTTTTATTCTTAAATTTTAAGACATTTAGGAGAGAAGGAGTAAGAAAGTGTCTATAATAGACACTTAAAGACACTAAAAATCTTATCAAAAGACACTCATATCCTAATGTTAACCTATTATTGGTTTGTTTATTTTATCATTTGAATTTTTTTTTTCTTGTGACACCTTCATTTTATCACCATTGGATATGCTCTAAGATTAGCTATGGTAAAGTGTTTGATAAACTTATTTTTCCTAAGTAGAAGAAAAGACAAATAAAAAAATAGAAGAGAAGGACCAAACACTTATCATGTGTAACCATCATAGTTCCATTTCTCCCAAAAAATTTATTCTTTTTATTTTCCTCATAATGATCACAGTTAAGGTTAGGTGTGAAAAAAGCAAGTAATCAAATGTAAATTAGGCTTTCGGCGTATATACAAAATAAATGTTCTTAAAAAAACCCAAGGCAATCATCAGTTTGACAACCTTACGATTTTATATTTTTAATTTCTTTGCAATTAAACTCGATCAACAGTGTTTTGATTGGTGCTAAAGAAGATCAATATGTAGTACAAGAAAAGGTTACAGTCTCATGATCATAATCATATGTTTGGAGACTATTGGCGAACGTATGCGTGACATTAAGGTGGTCCGAAGTCCGAACAACCCTATAAGATGTTGACAATTACTTAAAGACTAAAGGGTAACTCATGCTCTAGACTTCTAGCATTGACAGCTTTGGTTTCTCTTTTTCTGGTCTTATCTAATTGGATTGATAAAATGAACATTACATATAATCCCATTTTAAATTTATACATTAACTCTTCTTATTTCTAAATTCGATTAAATCTTGATTGAAATTTACTCGAAATGGATCCGTGTAATTTGTCTACAGACTTCTTCTTGTACTAATAAAGACGTATGTTATACCTCCTTAAAACATATATAAATGGCCGTTATAAAATCATACATGTAACTTTTATATTATTAATAGTATATTAGAATTCCAAATGGTAAAGAAAATTGGATATTCTCATGACCACATACAACTGTAGAATCATATGGTTTGATCAACATAGGCTAAACCGAAGAAGGATCACATTTTCTTTTTTCAAACTAAACTAATTTCAACAACAACAGTGGTCTTAAGGAAGAAAAATAAAAAATCAAATTGATATAATTTATCTAGTGTTATCCAAAAAAAATTATATAATTATTGTTGTCCAAAAAAAAATATATATAATTATTTAGTAANAATTTTTTTGTAATTTTTTTTTTTTTTTTTTTTTTTTGTCGACTATTTAGTAATGTTTTAATAAAATAGTATGGTTATTGTAGTCATCTTTGGTAGTGACCCCTACGAGCAAAAAGGCTAAAGAAAGAAAATTAATTAGAGTTAGTTCCGAATTGTAAGAAGAAGAGGAAGAAGAAGAAGACTCAGACTCAAGACTCTTTAATATCAAAATTAGGTGGCGCGAAAATAACGCCCTCTCTCTCTCTTTCTCTCTCTTTGATCTCCAATTAAATCGCCTGATCAATTCCATCTCCGGCGTTATTTTCTCCCCTCACGGAGCATTCTTCATCGCCGGTTTAACATCTTTTATTGCAACGGTCAATTAATCAACCTCCGATCGTCTTCTTATTATTCCCCCATTTCGATCTCCGAGCCCATTCGCACGGAGATTCACGAGATTGCCTCTCTTTGTGGAAATCGAACAGTCCTGGTAAGATTTCTCTAATTGGATCTCAATCTTAGGTTTAAGCTTCGCATCAAAATCCCAATTTACGGAACAGCCCTAATGTATCTGGGCATTGAATTTTCGCGATCTGAGATTTCATGAGTCAGTATAGCTGATGTGGTGATTCCTGTATCGGTTTTGGGCAATTTGAGGATTTGGGTTTCCTGTTAAAAAGTTACTAAATTTGATCGATTTTGATTAAAGATGGGTCTGGTCTGTTGTCACGAGAGACACAAGTCGTGTCGGTAACAGACAAATTAGCTTTTTTCTTGGATTTGTTCGGTCAGAACCATCTCATTCACTTCGTAACAGGGAATTATTGATGTTTGTTTTTAATGCTAATAAAGTTTTGTTTGATTTTTCTTNTGGATTTGTTCGGTCAGAACCATCTCATTCACTTCGTAACAGGGAATTATTGATGTTTCTTTTTAATGCTAATAAAGTTTTGTTTGATTTTTCTCCCTCTCTTACGGATTCATCAATGTTACTGCATTTCTCTATCACTCGGTGAATTTTCTCCACCGATTTCTTGATCGTTACATACAAGTGGTCCAATAAAAATCTGCAATTTACTAGCTTTTAGTAAGTGTACTGTATATGTGAAGGTGGTTAATGAAGTTTGTTTTTGTTATCTCTGTTCTCTTTGGACGGATTGAAGAAGGAGGTTGAGCGATAAATGGAACTGAAATCTCCATTTAATTATCAGACAATGGCAAGTTCTGTGATAAGGACACTGGCAAAGATTCGTCTCTCTGAATATGTTGGATTAAAAAATATATATATCCCTGATTTTGTGAAAACTGCAACCAACTAGTTAGAACTCAACCCACTTTTCTCTTTCCGTTTTGTCTGCCTCTCTTGTTTAGCCATTGACCTTGTCGTTCTACACAACTTACTTAGCCGTTTGGTTCTTCATGGAAAAAAAGTATAAAATCATCATTAGTTTGTTCCTCTTTGGATATTCGTTTTGGGTCATCTTTTGTACTTCCTTCTCTTTATCCGAGTTGTTTAATAACCTTTTACTTTATCTATCTGTGAGGTATCTTACACCTTTATCCTGGGTTTTGGGTTTCTTGCAGAATAAAGGGACCTTCTTTACAGATACTGGAGTAGTTCTTATTGTTTTAGCTCGAATGCAGAAAGAAACGAGAGACCTGAACTGTTGAATCCAATCAATGCAAGTTTGTTTTGTTAGCTTGAATGGATGTTGCAACAGAAACTACAAGGAGGCGTCTTCTTCCATCCGAGAAGAACAATGCAGTCGCTGTCACTCGCCGTCCTCGAACAACAGAGGTCAGTTCAAGATACAGATCACCAACGCCGACCAGAACTGGCCGATGCCCTTCCCCAAGTGTCACAAGGCCAACAGTGTCTTCGATCTCTCAGTCCGTGGCTGCCAAAAGAGCGGTTTCAGCTGAGAGGAAGCGTCCCTCAACTCCTCCATCTCCAATTAGTCCCTCCACGCCCATACGTGCCACTTCTGTAGAGTTACCTCCTTCATCTAGGAGGCTTTCTACAGGTCGTTTGCCTGAAAGCTTATGGCCTTCCACAATGAGAAGCCTCACCGTTTCCTTTCAGTCGGATTCAGTCTCAGTCCCTGTTAGTAAGAAGGAGAAACCGGTTAGTGGCTCTTCTGTTGATCGAACGTTGAAACCTTCTTCGAATATTGCTCAAAAACAGAAGGCTGAAACGACCTCTGTGTCAAGGAAACCTACGCCGGAGAGGAAGAGAAGTCCATTGAAAGGGAAGAATAACACGTCTGATCTTTCAGAGAACTCTAAACCTGTAGATGGTCCTCATAGTCGGTTAATAGAACAGCACCGGTGGCCTAGTAGAATTAGTGGAAAGGTCACTTCAAATTCTATGAACAGAAGCTTGGATCTTGGCGACAAGGCTTCATGGAGTCTATCAACTTCGGGGCATGGGATGAGGCCGTCTCTTAGGAGAATGTCACTACCGTTATCCAGCGGTTCGAGACCTTTGCATAAAACTTCTAGTACCACATCTAGTGATGGTGGGTTGGTCTCTCCAACTAAGTCGGAAGATTATAATATAGCTCGGACTTCTGGTGCTCAAAGACTTTCGTCTGCAAGTTCATTAGATAGAGCGACGTTAGCTACGGCTGTAGCTAGGTTGCATCCAATGTCTGCTCCTGGATCTCGCCCTGCTTCACCAAGTAGCACATCGAGCACGTCGTTTTTGTCTTCTTCATCTATTTCCCGAGGCATGAGTGCTTCACGAGGAGTGAGTCCATCAAGAGGGCTAAGCCCTTCAAGAGGGCTAAGTCCAGCAAGAGGGTTAAGTCCTGCAAGAGGGTTAAGTCCTTCGCGTGTCACAAGTACCTCATCCTTTGCGAGACCATCAACTCCACCTTCAAGAAGGGTAAGTCCCTCGCGGATAAGAGAAACCAGCACATCTACACAATCCAGTACAACAAGTTCGGTTCTCAGCTTCATCACGGATGTCAAAAAAGGAAAAAAAGCAAGCTACATTGAAGATGTTCATCAACTGCGCCTGCTCCACAATAGATATTTACAGTGGCGGTTTGCAATTGCGAGAGCAGAAGCTGTAATGTATATTCAAAAATTAACTTCCGAGGTACAATAATACTTCTGACCACTAGAACATGATCATTGCTTCAACTGACTGATTAGACATCTGAAGATTCTAATTTTCGACGTTTCAGGAAACTCTTTTCAATGTGTGGCAAGCGATATCAGAACTACAGGATGATGTGACCAGCCAAAAAATTGGCCTACAACAGCTGAAGCTAGAGATCAAACTCAACTCACTATTAAACGATCAGGTATGTTCTTTCTCTGTTATATACCGACTTTGCATCATCCATCAGATTACATCATGCTTATGCATAGATATGTGTACAGATGGTGAGTCTTGAAGACTGGGCTACACTTGAAAGAGACCATGTTAGTTCTTTAGCTGGAGCTATTGCAGATTTAGAAGCAAATACTCTCCGCCTTCCAGCAACTGGAGGAACAAAGGTAGATCTTGTTACTATAGCGAGTATTATGGAAAAAAAAATTTGTATAAAATATTGTGGAAAATTAAATTCAGAAGATCAAGAATATAGTTATCATTTAGAACTTTTCTCCCTACAGGTGGACATTGAATCTCTGAAATCAGCTATGTCCTCAGCCCTCGATGTAATGCAGGCTATGGGATCGTCCATTTGCTCTTTACTCTCGAAGGTGAGACCTCCTTTTCAACAAATCCATTGAAATCTGTTCTCTGAATAAATTCTCCTGACATAACTCTCAAGCGCGTGCACTGGTTTTTATGATTGTATATGCAGGTGGAGGAGATGAATAAAATGGTCTCAGAACTCGCTGTTGTTGTTACAAAAGAAAGTTCTATGCAAGGAAAATGCGAAGATCTTCTGGCTTCAACCGCCATCATGCAGGTAACNTTATTTTAAAAAAAAAAAAAAAAAAAAAAATGATTTTGTAAAATGAATTGAAACTGAGCTTTGGTGGCATGGAACAGATAAAAGAGTGTAGCCTTAAGTCTCATCTAATACAACAAACTAGGAAAGAAGAAAAAGAAGATGAAGAGGAGACTCCATTGTTACCATCAAGCAAGTTTCCATGGCCATAAATAACACGCCTTACAGTTCCACACGCTCAACACTGATCACCTGTAAATTGCTCTTTGGTGCCCCCACATTTCTCTGGTCGAGATCCTTTTTTGATCTTTGCTTGTTGAAGATTTTTTTTCTTTTTGGCATAAAACATTAGCATAGGAAAGAAAAGGAAGTGAAAGATCACGAGTTCGAAGGTCATAGGCTTAAAAAAAAAAAAAAAATTTAATATCACATGTAAGCTCTGTTGTGGGGTTCTTCTTTGGGGGTTTCATTATTTAGTCCCAATTAGTTTAGAAATCATAACAAAAGCTAATTTTAGGATTGTTTTTGGCTTTTTTATTTAATTTAAAAGATTGTTCACTGGGAAAATTAAAATTTAATGATCACAATATCGTTGAATTTTGGCCAAGGAAAACGTGCAACAAGTCTCTATAAATAAAACAAAAAATAATGTTACAATGTTAATTGCCGAACACTACCGAACTACTCCCTCTGTCTCATATTAGATGAGGTTTTAGGAGTTTTTTTTTGTATCAAATTAGATGATGTTTTAGGTTTTCAAGATGAAATTAAATGTATTTTTATTTAATATGACTTTTAGTATTCTACAGATTGATTTATTATTGGTTGAAATGTGTTAAATTGAATGATAAATGATATTTTTATATGGGAAAAAATAAAAATTTATTGAACTCTTAATCTGTGTGCCACAACCTTAAACATCATCTATTATGAGACAGAGGGAGTATAAACAACAATGATTCGTTTGGTTTTGTCTCGAAGGCAAAAGGCCAGCAAATGCTACTACGAACCGTATCGGCTGCCACCGCCGAGACCACCGTCGCAGCCGTAAACAAGAACACATTCTTCGATCTCTTCAAAACATCAGCTTCTCTCTCACACTTTACTCAAACCCATGCTCAGATCATTCTCCATGGCTTCCGAAACGATATTACATTGCTCACAAAGCTTACTCAACGACTCTCCGACCTCGGCGCCATTCACTATGCACGCGACATCTTCCTCTCCGTTCAGAGACCTGACGTTTTCATCTTCAATGCCCTCATGACGGGTTTCTTCAAGAATGACTTACCTCATTCTTCACTTTCTCTGTTTGCTTATCTAAGGAAAACCACTGATCTTAAGCCTAATAGCTCCACTTATACTTCCGCATTCTCGGCTGCTTCGGGTTTAGTAGACGCCAGAGTTAGTTGTGTTGTTCATGGTCAAGCTGTCGTTGATGGGTTTGACTCAGAATTGCTTGTTGGGTCGAATATTGTTAAGATGTACTTCAAGTTTTCGCGGTTCGAAGATGCAAGGAAGGTGTTCGATAGAATGACTGAGAAAGACGCAGTTTTGTGGAACACGATGTTATCTTGTTACCGGAAAAATGAAATGTATGAGGAAGCTGTTCAGGTTTTCAGGGATTTGATCAACGAGAGCTGTACCCGATTGGATCCAACGACTCTGGTTGATATTCTTCCGGCTGTTGCAGAGTTGCAGGAGCTGAGACTTGGGATGCAAATCCATAGTCTTGCTACTAAAACAGGATGCTACTCCCATGATTTTGTTCTTACCGGTTTCATCTCATTATATTCAAAGTGTGGGAAGACCGAAGTGACAAGTACTCTGTTTCGNTTCATAGACCGGATATAGTAGCTTACAATGCAATGATTCATGGGTATACATCCAATGGCGAGACCGAGCTCTCCTTAAGCCTGTTTAAAGAGCTGGTGCTATCAGGGAAAAAGTTGAACTCAAGCACAGTGGTGAGTCTGATCCCAGTCTCCGGTCATCTTATGCTTATACATGCCATTCATGGTTACAGTTTGAAATTGAATTTCTTGTCACATTCATCTGTTTCAACCACTTTAACCACAGTTTACAGTAAATTAAATGAGATTGAATCAGCCCAGAATGTTTTCGATGAATCTCCAGAAAAAAGCTTGGCATCTTGGAATGCAATGATCTCAGGATACACCCAAAACGGGTTGGCAGAGGAGGCGATATCGCATTTCAGAGAAATGCAAAAGTCGGAGTTTAGTCCAAACCCGATCACAATAACTTGTATTATATCGGCTTGTGCACAGATAGGAGCGTTGAGTTTGGGAAAATGGGTACATGATGTAGTGAAGAGAACAGATTTTGAGTCTAGCATATATGTGTCGACAGCTTTGATTGGGATGTATGCAAAGTGTGGAAGCATTGAAGAAGCACGTAGGTTGTTTAATTTGATGCCAAAGAAGAATGAAGTTACATGGAACACAATGATTTCTGGTTATGGACTTCATGGACATGGACATGAAGCTCTGAGTATCTTCTCTGAGATGTTGAATTCCAGGGTTGCACCGACACCAGTCACTTTCCTCTGTGTTCTTTACGCTTGTAGTCATGCTGGCTTGGTCAAAGAAGGTGATGAGATATTCCAAGCCATGATTCATCGGCATGGTTTTCAACCATCGGTCAATCATTACGCCTGTATGGTGGATATTATTGGCCGAGCAGGACATTTGCAGAGAGCATTGCAGTTTATAGAGGCAATGCCGGTTGAGCCGGGTCCTTCCGTGTGGCAAACACTCCTAGGAGCTTGTAGGATACACAAAGACACAAACCTTTCCCATATAGTCGCTAAGAAGTTGTCCGAGTTAGATCCAGACGATGTAGCATATCATGTTTTGCTGTCAAATATTCACTCAGCTGATAGAAATTATCCACAGGCTGCTATGGTCAGACAGACCGCAAAGAATAGGAAACTAGCCAAGGCTCCTGGGTATACCTCAATCGAAATAGGCGAGACCCGTCATGTCTTTACCTCAGGTGATCAGTCACATCCACAGGCAAAAGAAATCTATGAGAAGCTGGAGAAACTCGAAGGGAAGATGAGGGAAGCTGGGTATCAACCCGACACTGAGTTGGCCTTGCATGATGTGGAGGAGGAAGAAAGGGAGCTTATGGTGAAGGTTCACAGCGAGAGGCTAGCCATTGCCTTTGGACTCTTAGCCACTGAACCAGGAACTGAAATTCGGATCATAAAGAATCTCCGGGTCTGTCTAGACTGTCACACTGTAACCAAATTCATTTCAAAGATCACAGAGAGAGTGATAGTTGTTAGAGACGCCAACCGCTTCCATCACTTCAAAGATGGTGTCTGTTCTTGCGGAGATTACTGGTAGTGACTTGTTTTTGGCCTCTACACAAGTCATATTGTACTCACCATGTAACATTACATCACTCATAATTGATCATTCTTTACTGACTCAATAAGTCTAGATTTCTTGTAACAATTCAGGCAACTAGCTGTAAAGTTGAAACCTTATAGTATACAAAAAACTGAGGAGGACCTTTGTCAAAATATCTATTTCTATGGTTACAAATACATGGGGGGTGCAGAAAGCACATTGAAAAGGAACTATACAGAAATTTGTCAAACTCTCAATCACTACCAGATGATATATATATTCAGACAATTGTGCCTGGCACTCTCAATCCTTACCCCATGATTAATTTGATATCAGACAATTGCGCATCATATAACTTAGGTTGCAGTTATACCTGCAGCTGAAACTTCACCATCCGCTGGCTTTTTCTTGTTTTTTGGAGGTGGTTCTTGCGCTTTCCGAATAACTTCCTTGTTTGGCACCAAGACAATAAACAAATTTCTGTCCCTAAAGTTTTTGCTCTCCTCAGTTGCAAGCTGTGGATGTTGACAAGTCTCAGTGATTCAACAAACACAATCCATTCAAGCGCAGTTGACATGCAAATCCAATACCAAACTCCTATTGAAAAGAGAAGAAAGAACAGTTCGCACCTCTCCTATTTCATTCTGAAAGCGTCTAAGGAGCTCAATAGCAATATTTCGGAACTCGTTTTCCCGGCCTTTCATGTTCACAATCACTTTAACCTGAGAGTATTACAGGTCACACAGCAGCAGAATACTATCAGAATGGACAGAACACTCCCATCTATATATTCCAGTACTAACATAAACACAGTAAATGGGAACAACCTTGTCACCATCTTGCAAGAACTTCTGGGCCGCTCTCATGCGTACAGAATAATCATGTTGATCGATGTTATAACTATCAGGAAAACAAAAAAAGCATTAACCTTTTCTGGAGAAGCACTCCTAAAGAAGTCATCGCAGCAATGGCAAATAAAAAAGAAAATGATATGGCTCGTTTTACCCCATTTTAAGCTCCTTCAAGTCCATGCGAGTAGCTGACATAAGAACAAGCTTCAGTTAAAATTCCATTCATCAGAACTTATTGTTTAAACATTATCTTCATTTAAGAAAGGAAGAATGATCATTACTTTTCTTCTGCTGTTCCTTTTTCCGCTTTGCTTGTTCGTATCTGTATTTACTGATAATGACACAAAAGGGATACCGAATCATTATCCTTAAAATGTTCCTATACACATTCCACATAATCTAAACATTCAATTCCATACAATGTACCTGTAATCCATCATTCTGACAACTGGAGGATCTGCATCCGGCGAAAGAATCACCTGGAAACCGATTCCGGCATACAAAAACGAAATGCTTAGTGAATACAAAAAGACTAAGCTTTGAATACTCAAAGAAACACAAACCAGATCAAGCTCAGCTTCTTCAGCTCTTCGGACTGCTTCGTCTTTAGAAACAATACCAATCTACAAAACCGAAGACACTGAAAATTTTAGGATTCCATTTTGCTGAAATCAAAAGTAAACACAAAAGCACTTCAAATTTACCATGTTTTGCTGACCATCAATAAGCCTAACAGTAGCTGACCTACTCAATCCAAAAANGCTGACCTACTCAATCCAAAAAACCCAATACATCAAAACCAAACATAACTTGAGCTACACAACACTCAAATCAATTTGAAGTTTCCACAGTTACCTAATAGCTGAGATATCAAGCGCATCATCATCATCCTCAGATTCCTGCTGCCTACCTCTCCTATCACCGGGGAATCGAGCGCCTCCGCCACCTCTGCCGCCACCGCCGCCGAAACGGCAAGTTACGGCGGAGTTACGGCGATGACAAGGCGAGAGAGAAACAATTGACGATTCGGATAGATAGAGCCGAACACCGAAGAGGTTAGAATGAAGAGAGAGTGGACGATGCGACACCGTTTTGGAGGCTCCGGCGATAATGGCGTTGAAACCGACGGTGCTGGTAATCCCAGCCATGACGCTTCAGAGTCTGCGAATCCGAGAACTCAGAAAAAGATATAAAAATAAATAAATAAAAATATAGCTCTTATCCAGATAATTCAAAAGATTGAAAATTGAAATCTATAATTCTGTTTTTTCTTTTCGCAATAACTTTTTTTTCTTACAACGACATTATCTTACTACAACGATTTGGTGAACCAAACCGGGAATACTGTTTCCTGGGGTGGGCATTTGGTTCCGGTTCAGATTTTTGGTTTTTCCAGGTCTGAGGTTTAGATAAGAAATGGTTCGTAGGAGAACCGATTGATTTAGTATAGCCAATTACTTTTATTTCCATCAAATTTGAAAAAAATTAGAGTTTAAAATATAAAATGAAGCACAAAATAGTTAATATTTTGAAATTGTAGTATCTTAGAATTACAAAAGAAAATTAAAATCAAGAGAAACACAAGTATAACCATGAAACTCTTTTCAAAACTTCTGGATAATGATTTATGCGTTACGAATAAGCCTTGTAGAAGAACAAAAATCTGGTGGGGTAAAGTTTGTTGTTGAGTTGAATAATGACTTATATTTTATGGCCATATATCTTTAATAACTCAAAAGTAATGTTTGGTCTGATTTAATTTTCTATTTCGTATGGGGCCTAATTAATAATTTAGGATTGGCTCTATTATACATGTTTTAGTCAGTTCAAGACTCAATCTCGCATTAAAATGAAAATATGTTATAAGATCCTAGCTTTTTGAAATCATTCAAGAGTTAAAATCAGACTTGTGATCGAGATTATATATATATTAAAGCTTGTTACTTGTTATTCTTGTGTTGTGTGTGGTCTTTTTGGTGACTGCATCTTGGTTTTGACTAGTTCAAGATGAGCAAAATGAAGAGAATANTGGCGGAGTTACGGCGATGACAAGGCGAGAGAGAAACAATTGACGATTCGGATAGATAGAGTCGAACACCGAAGAGGTTAGAATGAAGAGAGAGTGGACGATGCGACACCGTTTTGGTGGCTCCGGCGATAATGGCGTTGAAACCGACGGTGCTGGTAATCCCAGCCATGGCGCTTCAGAGTCTACGAATCCGAGAACTCAGAAAAAGATATATAAATAAATAAAAATATAGCTCTTATCCAGATAATTCAAAAGATTGAAATCTATAGTTCTGTTTTTCTTTTCGCAATCACTTTTTTTTCTTACAACGACATTATTTTACTAGAACGATTTGGTGAACCAAACCGGGAATAGTGTTTACCGGGGTGGACATTTGGTTCCGGTTCAGTTTTTTGGTTTTACCGGTTCTTAGGTTTAGATAAGAAAGAGTTATTAGGAGGACCGATTGATTTTCGATCAAGTACGGTTCGATTTCACTTACATTCGGTTTGGTTTAATATAATATTTAGGAGGACGATAAGAGAGAAGTTTAAATTATTAAATAGTTGGGTTCGTTCATATCCGAATAATCAAATTCAAAACCAAGTGCAATAGAAAAACTACAATATAAAAATATCATATTTGAAAGACATTTTTTTCCATCAAATTTGAAAAATTTAGAGTTTAAAATATATAATGACGCACAAAATAGTTAATAACTGTAGTATCTTAGAAACACAATAGAAAATTAAATCAAAAGAAACACAAGTAATTAATGTACAACCATTAAACTCTTTTCAAAACTTCTGGATAATGATTTATGCCTTACGAATAACTCTTCTAGAAGAACAAAAATCAAAATCTGGTTGGATAAGGTTTGTTGTAATGACTTATATTTTATGGCTATATATATATTTTTAATAACTCAAAAGTAATGTTTGGTCTGATTTAATTTTCTATTTCGTATGGGGCCTTAATTAATAATTTAGGATTGGCTCTATTATACATGTTTTAGTCAGTTCAAGACTCAATCTCGCATTAAAATGAAAATATGTAAGATCCTAGCTAGCTTTTTGAAATCATTCAAGAGTTAAAATCATACTTGTGATCGAGATTATATATATTAAAGCTTGTTACTTGTTATTCTTGTTTTGTGTGTGGTTTTTTTGGTGACTGCATCTTGGTTTTGACTAGTTCAAGATGAGCAAAATGAAGAGAATAAGTTTATATATTCTAATGAATTGATCAAGTATTTGTTAATATATATATACTCGTTCATAAAATAGGGGTTTGTTATATATTGACCAAGATACATATATGTCTATTAACAAAACATATCTTTGGGGAAAGTTAGAGCTTTTCCACATGNCTCGTTCATAAAATAGGGGTTTGTTATATATTGACCAAGCTACATATATGTCTATTAACAAAACATATCTTTGGGGAAAGTTAGAGCTTTTCCACATGACACGCATGAGCTGTCTTCATCTCATGACTCATCAACGCCTAGCTGTTATGAAAGGTCCTTTTCTTTTTCCCTTTTTTGTTGTTGTTGTGAGCACGAAAAGCAGACAGGGAGACACTACTTTCTCACAATTCTATAAATACACACATTCACAAGTTCATATATCAATTCTAAATCTGATCAGATCAAGAAGAAGAAGAAGAAGAAGAAAAAGATGAGAAGTTCTTCTCTCCTTAGTTGGTTCTTGATCATCTCTCTCTTGTTACTCTCACAATCTCTCATCAGTTCATGCGGGCGTCCTGGCTCGAAGATCACTCCTTTGGGGCGGGAACTAGTTGAATATGAAGAGAGCAAGGATGGGTCTCNTCTAAATCTGATCAGATCAAGAAGAAGAAGAAGAAGAAGAAAAAGATGAGAAGTTCTTCTCTCCTTGGTTGGTTCTTGATCATCTCTCTCTTGTTACTCTCACAATCTCTCATCAGTTCATGCGGCCGTCCTGGCTCCAAGATCACTCCTTTGGGGCGGGAACTAGTTGAATATGAAGAGAGCAAGGATGGGTCTCACGGTCCTCATCACCACGACAATCTTCGAGCTTTTGTGAGGAAAAGCAAGAAGAAGAAGAAGAAGAAGTCATCGGCTACTCGAACTCTTCTCTCTAACCCATTAATTACTGTTGTAAGTTCCATTGTTTTGATGCTCGCCGCTTTCTAACCATATCTATAGATGTTCCATTGTAATTTTTTTTTTTTTTTTTTATCTTGTCGTCAAATATGGTTTGGACTTTCATGTTTAACTGAGTTTGTATTTGTGATTTGAGTTTTATGATTTGTATGATGTTTTTTTCGGCGGAGTTTGTAACTCTTTGTTATATGAAAAGTTGTTTGCTCTGGTTGTCTATTAATGTGGTTCCAGTTTCTTTTTCTATTTTTTTGTTAATAGTAACTGATGATATTTAATTGAATTGTGATTTTTACAAACTAAGATGAGAAATAGTATGGAAAACGCTCCAGCAATATTAAAAAAATAATAATAATAATTTAGTGATTAAATAACATGAACATCGATGTATTCCGAGGACAAATAACATGAACAAAAACAGAGATGAATAACTCTCTTTTAAAAGTAAAAATAAAAAAAACTCTCTCTTTTTTTTTTTTTTTTTTTAACAAAAANTCTTTTTTTTTTTTTTTTTTTTTTAACGAAAAACTCTCTCTTTCTATATCCTTAAAATCCTTGATCAATTCCTATATATAAAGCCATGGAAACCTCTAATAAACTATAGCAGAAGTAAGTAAGAAGATTGCATATATAAATTTCAAAAAAAAAAAAAAAAAAAAAAAAAAAAAAAAAAAAAAAAAATTTNAAAAGATTGCATATATAAAAAGAGGATCATGTGCGAATTCAGATAAAGTTGTAGTGAAGTTTGTGTCTAGAATAATCCACAAGCTTCACCTATCTAGATTAAATCCTTGAACTATGACACACAACGCTTTTTTTTCCTTTTTTTGGGTCAACAACGCTTAGTTTATTGATTTTATGCATCACTATTAATAATTACATGTATCTTTACCCTTCTACTATATATTCGCATTCCGATTGAAGTGACAAAACCCAAAACCATCTTTGTCGACTCTGTTTGATGAGTGGCTAAAGCGGTGTACACTATGACTAAACTTTATTCACCAAACAACAAACTAGTTGTTATAGAATGTCATTCTATAAATCCTAAGATTTTACTTAAGTTCTGACAAAATATGACTTTAATTTTTGGAAACTAATTCTAAATGCAAGATTTAATAACTTCACAATTCATACAACTATTTGGGATTTGATTTAACGTTATAGAATTCAAACATGAATGTAAAATCAATACACTCTTGTGGTATTGATTTATATCCTTAAAAACTAAATGTCTAAATTAGAAAACTAAGCAATCATTAGATGGATCATGTTGGATTCGTTCACAGATTGTCTTAGCATCAACTCTCGTTGGCTAAGAACAATTTGCTTATCTACTACAAATTTAGCAACCTAAAACACTTTTGATGATTAGGTTAATCTAAAATTAGAATCTACGTGATCAATCTAGATTGAAAAATGAGAACAATCTATGATAAAGGTTCAATGGAATTCCATATTTGTGTCTAAAGTGATTCATAAAAAACACAAAACAAAGGTGAACAAGAAAACATGATATATTGAATTGATAAGAGAGGGGATTAGAAAACTTCTCCAACTCTAGAGGAAGAGTTCTTCTCAAAAGCTAAAGATAATGTGTTCTCAATGAAAGAAAAATTAAGCGTGACCTAAACAATGGTATCTAAAGGAAAAACAAAAATTGAGTAAACAAGGTAAATTGTTGAAAATTCTTGACAAAAACTGTAAATAAGAAAAACCTTATTTGTCGGAAAACAAGGAGCGTTGGCCGATGTAAAACTCTATGTCGGTCGACATTTTGTCTGAAAGTGAAATACTTGGTTTTTTTCCCAGATCTTCATTCTCTCATACCTTAAGTTGATTCCAAAAGCTCTAATAAGCTACAAAAAAACTCTCAACACGAGTAAATACCTGTAAAGACTCATTGAGACTCTAATACACTATAAACACACAATATCATGGTTAAAAACTAGTTAAAACCATGATATGTCAAATGTTTTAGCTTAACTCTTGTTCCGTAA